>OZ018326.1:121536185-121655108 GCA_963969495.1 Ceratothoa steindachneri
TTGTGTTTTTTCGTGATTTTAGTCAGTGGTTATTTAGATTGAGAAACCAAGTACGAATAGGTCAGTGCCCATAGTTAGGTAGGCTAATTCTATAGAGGCATAATTCTTGTTGCGAGGAATTTTAGTTGGTTGACTAGTGCGCCCCCAAGTGCAAAGATGACTCCGTTCGAAATCTTTAAAGCGCAAGGAGAGTCCTGTGGACTTTCCGGAAAAGAACTAATTGAGTACATTCAAGAGGAGCAAAGAAGAGAAATAGAACTACAACGAGAAGAAAGAGAAAGAGAGGAACGGATAAGACTAGCTGAGCTTCAGATTGAATTAGCTCGGATTAAAGCAGAAGTTCAAAGAAAAAAGGTAGAAAAAGAAAGAGAAAGAGAGGAACGGGAAAGAGTAATCCAACGAGAAGAAAGAAGGACGGACTCGCGCTCCTTCCCAGGGAAGCTGACAAAGTTTCCGAGCCCCGTAAAACCCCAAAACTTCTTTCCCCAAAACCAACAACGGGACTCCAAACCTCCCGTTAAGACTTCTCCTCCATTTCTCTTCCCGAAGCGACCAACCATATGCTTCACCTGTGGTGTAGAAAACCACATGAGCTGGAATTGCCCCCAAAATTCTAGGCTTAAAAGCGGACCAGCCCACCAAGTTCACCAGATTAATGCAACCCCGGCTCCCCCGGTGGTGCAGACCCAAGCAGAAACTTCTCCCCATCCGTCAGGCCACCAGGTAAATTTTGTTTTGGGTAAAAGTTCATCGAGAACTTTGAAATATGAGGAAGGCAGCGTGGACAGCTGTCGAGTATCGACTCTCGTCAGGGACACAGGATGTACATGCTTCATCGTGTCCGACGAACTCCTCCCAGTGGCCTCTAACCACGAAAAATTTGCGGTGGTACATGACCAACTTGGGCGGGCGAACCGATTCCCCGTCGCTAGATGTTACCTGCAGTGTCAATATTATAATGGCTGGGCTGAAGTCATTGTAGCACCCATAAAATTCTGTTCCGTACTTATAGGACAGAGCCCCCAAGTAAGTTTCGACCCTGTGTTTCAGGCCGCCCTTCCTCAAGGCCGAGATAAGAAAGAAGCCCAGGAGCCCGTCCCCATCAGAACCCCGATACCGCCCGATTTCTCGGAAACCTTTAACCAGGACTTTAGGACGGCACAAAAGGAGTGTAAATCACTAACACCCTTAGGTGATAAGGCCCCAGACAAGGACACGGAGACTGCCCATGGACCCCAAGAACAAAAGAACCCCCAACGCGCCCATGGAGATACCTTCGTAGAACTGGACGAAGCATCGGCGCTTGAAGAGGATTGCCCCGCGGAGTCCCTTAAGGTAATCCAGACAGTGTGCATCCAACCTGATGCCGATTACCCTCCTCCTTCCCTACCAGGCAAGTCTTTGGAACCCTCTGACCTGGATAGTGACGCGCAGCTGACACCACGTCAGAAGAGTCAGCTCCAAGAACTAATTAAATGGAATCACCATTTATCCACCCTATTAGCTCTTTTCGAGCAACTGCGTGAAAATGGCCTCACCATTGGCCCCAGCAAATGCCAGTTTGCCCACGAAACCATCAAATATTTGGGTTTCAAAATAGGACAAAGCAAGTCAGGTCCCCAAGAGAACAAGATTAAGGCAATCGCCGACATGCCCCTCCCGATTACAAAGAAGCCATTAAGATCGATCCTAGGATCAGCTTCTCCCTATCAGCGATTTGTTCCGAATTTCGCTGCAATTTTGGCTTCCCTATGCCCCCTTCAGGAAAAGAATTTCCCCGATCGTTTACGTTGGAATGATGTCGCTGTTTCCCATTTTAATCAGCTCAAAAGTAAGTTCATTTCTGCCCCCATTTTTAAGTTGCCCAACCCGGAAAAATCCTTCGGGGTTTAGACCGACGTGATCAACGAGGGCATTGGAGGTGTACTCCTTCAATACGTGGATGACAGAACGAGTCATCCAGTTGCATATGCTAGCCATCTATTATTACCACGCGAAAAGAGATATGCCACTAGGGAAAAGATAGCTCTATCAATTATCTGGGTCATAGACAAATTCAAGCTGTACTTGATATGTAAAGATTTTCAAATAGGAACCGACCACCGTCCGTTAGCCTATATTAGGAATGTGAGACACTCAAACGGCCGCATCATGCGCTGGAGTTTACTCTTGCAAGAGTATCAATTTAAAATATATTATATCAAAGGTTCCGATAACCAGGTCGCTGACGCACTCAGTAGGAATGCGTTACCGAATAGCGTAGAACAATTGTATTCATAGGATTAGTATCTCCATGTAGGTATATACCGTCTTGTACGACTTAATTTAAGATTCTTTTGTAATATAGTTAATTAATGTATATGTCTGAATTTTGTAACGCTCAATGTCTAATTTTTTTTTGATGTATATATATTTGTTCTTATTAATTTACGTATAAATTATTTTGTCCCGTATGTACTAAGTTTATAACATTTCATTGTTCCATGCCCTTTTTTTTTTTATTAAGTTGTATTAAAGGTTATTTTCCCCTGTAATCTAAAGATCAAAATAATCATGTATTGAGGTAATACTAGTTAGGTGCAGGAAGATACGGTTGGTACAAGAAAACGAGTTCCCTACAACGGAGCTCTATCGTTGTCCCTTCTCTCTTTTTTTTTCGAAGTGACAACTTCCCCTGAAATGGAGGGGTGTGATAGAACGAGTTGAATCTGTGTTAAATTCAACTCCTATCCCATATTAGTTAAAACCTCGAGGAGGCCCACGTGCATCTTCGATTCGAGGCTTGGAGTCTTATCAACAGCTACCGGACGCCAATGTTTAAACAAGGAGGTTATCGTCCCCCCCCGTTCGCCCCCATACGCCGACCTCGCCAGATCGAGTTAGGCTTATGGACAGATAAGGCATTTTTCTCCGGCCCAGCTGTGCGTTCCCTCGAAGCTTCTACCCCATTCTCCCCCGCGCCAAGGAGATGTCCTGGCTATTTATATGGAAACTTTACCACTAAGATCAGATTGGAGATCCAGATTTTCGTTGCGAAACATCACCACGACCCTCTCTCCCTTTGTGCGCCAAGGGACCTCGGCCTCGAGATTCACCATCACTTGTCCAGGAGGACAATATTCCTTGAGTGCCAAAGGTTCGAGCCTTTAGTGACGTCAAGTCCCCAAGGCGTTCCCCCCTGCTGTTCAAGGAGAACAGCATTAGAACAGCCATCGTTCGTTTTGAGCCCTTCGCCAAGAAACGGTTCTCATCCCCCCCCCCCTGTTGTTCAAGGAGAACAACATTAGAACAGCTATTGTTCGTTTTGAGCCCTTCGCCAAGAAACGGTTCTCATCCCCTGCTGTTGTTCAAGGGAGAACAACATTAGAACAGCCATTGTTCGTTTTGAGCCCTTCGCCAAGAAACGGTTCTCACCCCCCCCCCCCCTGTTGTTCAAAGGAGAACAACATTAGAACAGCCATTGTTCTTGAGCCTGTAGACAAGAGACGGTTCTCATCCCCCCTTTGTTCAGAAGAGAACAACCTAGAACAGCCATTGTTTTTCCAGCCGTTCGTCGAGAAACGGTTCTCCTTCCCAAGACGCCACGTCAGGATCATCTTATCCCCCCCCCCCTTTGGCTGGAACTCGCCAGCGGCCTGAATATTCCTTCAAGTACCTTCCACCGCACCCTAATGAAGTTACGTAAGCCAAGCGTCACCTTTTGAGTATTGATCCCTTATTTGTCAATTCTATCCTGTGCTTTAAATGGTTTATCGAACCATCCCATCTCTTTAACTCCATATTTGTTTTACCTTTTTTGATCCCTTAAATCCTTGGATTAGCCCGAGTCTCCACGACCCTTTCCATTCTGTTTGTCAATATTTTCCGTTTTTGTGTATTGTTTATAGTTATTATTAATAAAACTCTATTTTATTAATGATAGCAATATTATTATCCTTGAGCTCAGTTCCACTTCTTAAGCATTTTGAAGATACATAATATCGGCCGCCAGACAGTAAAACGCACTCTAAAGATAATTAAGGAAGTTCCCTCAACGAATAGTGTTATATATAGTATCGTCGGGAGTCATTCTACGACATATATATATATACATATACAAATACAACACACCGCAAGAACGAGAAAAGGAATCATTTTTTTTCGGTAAGTTATTTCCTACCTCGAAAAAATCCGCGCTGGGGTGGGATTCGAACCGTGCACACTGAAGCAGCGAGCTCCCGCTTTCATCTCAATTAAATCGCCCCTTAGACAACTCGTCTACAAGAGAAAGATACGATGCACTCATAGGACGAAAGGAAGAGTGGTCATGGCCGATTGGTCCAAGGTGAGGTTTAATTGAGATCAAAGAGGTTGCTCGCTGCCTCAGTGTGCACGGTTCGAATTCCACCCCAGCGCGGATTTTTCCGAAGTAGGAAATAACTATTTCCGAAGAAAAATGATTCTGTTTTCTCTTTCTTGCTGTGTGTTGGATTTATTTCATCATTCTCTCGCGCTCATGAGAGATATACATTTTATATATATATATATATATATATATATATATATATATATATATATATATATATATATATATATATATATATATTAGTGTAGTTGGGTAGCAGTCTTTTCTGAATGCAAATTTTGTTGAAGACCATTGTGTATTTCGCCTTAATTAATTTCCTTTGGCAACTTCCTCTTCTTCTAAATATCTTCTCTATTACATTTTGTAGATGGTGGATCACTCCACTCATTACATCGGTAAATGAGGCAAAAACATATCAAAACGCTCCAAAATGAATGAATAAGACCGAAAACTCAGCAATTTTAGTTTGGTTATTAGCAAACACATTCATTTAAAAGAGAGATGAATACAGCACAAGTGATCAACCATCTACAAGATGGAATTAAAAAGATAGTTAGAAGAAGAGAAAGTTACCAAAGGAAATTAATTAAGGTGAAATACACAATGGTCTTCAACAAAATTTGCATATATATATATATATATATATATATATATATATATATATATATATATATATATATATATATATATATATATATATATATATATATATATATATATATATATATATATATATATATATATATATATATATATATATATATATATATATATATATATATATATATATATATATATATATATATATATATATATATATATATAATATTGAGGATAAATCCCAAAGCCACCAGAAATGGATGCAATATTTTTTAATTTCTCACTACGTTTCGAGAACCTCAAGTTTTGATCTTCAGGTTAGAATGTTAACAAGACATTGAATTATTTTAAAAGGTGACCAATTATAAAATATCAAAAAAATGTAATATAAGTTAAAGTTTTAAATAAGACTTGGCAAATAGTTAAATTTACTTTAAAACTGGCTCAAAAAATGAATTAATAAATTTAAAGTCTATTTCAGAAATTAATTAAAAACTATAAGAGAAATTGACTTGGCAATAATTAAAGAAAGTAAATTTAAACTTCGTTTTTAATTTCGTAAACACTGTAAGAGTTAAAAACATTTAATATAAAAACGGTTAATATTGGTACTTACTAAAGTGGATCCATCCTAGAGAGTAAATGGTGGGTTTAACAAGGGGCTAGTATTTATAGGTTACAGTAACGCTTGGGAGAGGGGCACATTTACTAACCAAACAGTAGTTAAAATACAAACCAACTAACAAAATGTAGTTAAAATTAGTTAATTAATAAAGATACTGCACTTAAATCTTCATTAAGTGTAAGTTTTTAGTGTTTGATATATAAAGATCCGAGGGTTCTTAGGCAATGTTTGTTGTTGTTAAAGGCTAATACTTGAAAATTATCAATAGAAATGTCAGGATTACAGCTTATGGTGTGTTTCCTAAAAGAAGACTTTTCCTTTTCATTTAAGATTTTGCTGGTGCTCCAACTAATCCCCATATGAGCAGAAAACCTAGCTCCAAGAGACCTGACAGTGCTGCCAATGTAAGAGGGTCCAGTACAACTGGAACATTTAAATAAATAAACATTATCAGTGTGGAACTCCAGTGATAATAACCAGCGCAAAATTCAAACAACCGTTTACTGAAAATAACTTTAACAGAACTAGGCTTGAACTACTTTAGTTTTTGTGATTTTAGATACAGAATATCCACACTAAAAACATTAATACATAGAAGTTTCTCGCTAACATCCACTACCAATCAATACATAATGAATTTATTTTTCTTAAGAAACATTATATAAAAAAAATTATATCCTTCTGACCTATATGATAGAGTTTTAAAAAAGCTACTTGTTAATCTCATTGACCTCCGTCAACCCTGCATAGAAGTTCTTAAAATGCCCATATATTTACTAATTTCTTTTAAACTATACTTTTAAAAGAAAAATCCTATTCATTTTTAAAAGATATTTTCCCTAAATCAGCCCCCAAATAGTTTTTATAAACAAATTATCTTTAGGAAGTTTCTTTAGCAGTAAAGATCTTATCTCTTTAGAGTTCCTCAGTGATAATGTATATTTATTTAAATGTCCCATGGGAACTGTTTTTTTTTTGCATTTATTGCTCTACTCACGCGCTACTTTACGAGTTTCTCATATCCATATATATACTAGTATCAATAGGCCTTAGGGTTTTTATGCATATTTTGTAGAAGATCATTGTATATTTAGCCTTAATTAATTTTCTTTGGAAACTTTCTATTTTTTCTTATTATCTTCTTTCCTCCATCTTGTAGATGGTAGATTATCTCGCCTAAGTTCATCTCTCGTTTTTAAATTACAGGGTTCGGAAAAATAGAAAGTTTCGAAAGAAAATTAATTAAGTCTAAATATGCAATAGTCTTTAAGAAAATATGCATATATATATATATATATATATATATATATATATATATATATATATATATATATATATATATATATATATATATATATGTATATATCTCTCAAAGTAGCACGAGAGAATGATGAAAATGAATCCATTAAACCACATTGAAAGAGAAAACGGAATAATTTTTCCTTGTAGTAATATTTTTATTACCTTTTTTCGAAAAATCCGTGCAGGGAAGCGATTCGAACCAGGCACACTGAGTGAGCGCATATATATATATATATATATATATATATATGTCGGGAAATGGTCACTTCCCCCCCCCCCCCCCCCCGTTCACTCGTGATGCAGTCCCAAGGCGGTTACCGCAACGACATCCGTCGAAGGCATCGGCGGGTCAGTGCTTAACCACAACGTGGCACAACCCAGTGCCATGAAAGACCCTAAAGGTCAAAAAGGTAAGATCTCCCCCAGGAGAGTGAGATCCAGTTTCACGTCGAACAAGAAATTGGAGACGGGTTTCTCCCAATCTCGATGGCTAACGAGGAGCCGATGTTTGACTTCGTGGGAAAGACCGTTTGGAAAAAGAACTCTCCTGGGGCCGTCCTCAAGCCCCTCTCCCCCTTACCACTCCCCCAGTGGGGGTGCGAGGTATAAATGAGGAACTCTGAGGGGAAAATCGGGGTAGTATACGTCAGGCCAGGTGACGAAGTCCTCGGATCCAAAACCGAGTTACCTAGACTGGATTGGTAGTATACGTCAGGCCAGGTGACGAAGTCCTCGGATCCAAAACCGAGCTACCTAGACTGGATTGGTAGTATACGTCAGGCCAGGTGACGAAGTCCTCGATTAAAACCGAGCTACCTAGACTGGATTGGTAGTATACGTCAGTCTCTAGGTGACGAAGTCCTCGGATTCAAAACCGAGTTACCTAGACTGGATTGGTAGTATACGTCAGGCCAGGTGACGAAGTCCTCGGATCCAAAACCGAGCTACCTAGACTGGATTGGTAGTATACGTCAGGCCAGGTGACGAAGTCCTCGATTAAAACCGAGCTACCTAGACTGGATTGGTAGTATACGTCAGTCTCTAGGTGACGAAGTCCTCGGATCCACAACCGAGCTACCGAGACTGGAGAGGTAGTGTACTTGGCTCGCCAGACCAAGAAGTACCCTGCAAGAGAGGCAGGGCTACCTACCTTAAGGGGCTAAGAAAAAGCTCATCCTTGAGCTAAGTCCCTGGTTATTAAACCAAACGATAAGTGAACTTTGGTAAGTTCGACTTACTCTCACCAGAGAGACTCCTCATATCCTGGTGCACCTTAAACACCAGGGGTATTCCTCGTCCTTGAGGAATTTAGAAAAGAAGAAGGAAAAGGCTCCCCCTCGAGCCCGTTATTCGGTGGCCACACCAAACTTTAAGTAACTTATTCTCGCTAGAGAAACCTCCCTCCTTTATCCTCGCCCTTAAAGAAGACCCTCCCCGAGTTCAGTCCTCGTCCATAAGGAAATAAGTAACGAAGGAGAAAAGCTCCTCCTCGAGCTCGTTACTCGGTGATCACACCGCACTCCAAGTTAACTTGATTTAAGAAACAAGTTCGACTCACTCTCGCCAGAGAGACCACGACTGCCTAGGTGTTGCATAAAGCACCGTCTTGGTTCTCGTCCTTAAAGAACCCTTCCCCCCAGGAAGAACGTGTGGACCCCCCAGCTGCTACCCTCGCCCAAACAACCGTGGAATTTCGCCCATCTCGACACCCGGCACGCGTCGTGAGTCAATAACATTTCTGAGGCCCTTTAAACTCCACATGAGTCCGTAAGCCTAATTCTTATATTATTGTTTTGTCTAGAGAAAACGTTAACCAAATTTTGGAAGGTAAACTAATTTAATTAATTCTTGTTTATAATAATATTTAGAGTATTGCTGTAGTTAATGTATAAAGGTTGTGTATTCAATGGTTAAATATAAAATATAAGTTTATTTTGTGAATTAGTGGGCGTTTCTTTTATATCCTTACGTGTTTGGTAACGGCTCTGTTCTTTAAGATATTCCTATAATATCAATATATATTAGACACTCTTAGCACTCTTAGAGATAGAACAAAAAGGAGGGGAATTCTACGACACTAGATAAAAGTGGTGTCAGGTAAGTAGGGTTCTTATCAGAAAGAATTCTATGACAATATATATATATATATATATATATATATATATATATATATATATATATATATATATATATATATATTTATATATAAATAATTTGAAGGATGAATGAAAGGACGTATAAAAGGAAAATCATTTCATTTTCTTAATAGATACAACGTTTCGGGTGAACTTTTCACCCATCTTCGGGTACTGGAAAATACAATTCGTGGAGTAGACCAACAATTTAAGTTAGATTTTAACAGACAATCAAAATGATGAAGTTATGGAAAGTATTTAATATTTATTAAGGGGATATTGCGAAGATTTACAGGTAATTGATATTTTTGGATTATTATGTTAAAACTTAACGATTGATGAAACACTGGAAACACATCGAGATAAACTAACTTTAAACAATCAGCCGTTAGAAGATAACTGGGGAGAAAGGCCGAGGAGCGTAAGAAGAAAGAGAAGGTTAGGAGGTTGGTAATATTTTTTGTTTAGAGTAGAAGTAGTGGGTGAGAAGAAGAATCGGAATTTAAGGAAGGTGAAAGGTATTTAATATACATAGATTCAAGAATCCTTAATGATATGGTATCAGGGGTGGTTTTTAAGATTTTAAAATCGTCCATTATGATACCAGTTTTAAAATTAATGGAGTGAAGCCTAACAGGTGAGAATTCTTTCGTAGAGAGAACCTTTCCTGTCCTGTGGCTATCACCCAAATGTAAACAGAACCTCGCCGTCAGCGAGCGCACCGTACTGCCTATGTATCTCTCCAGTTTACAATTAAGGCAAGTAAACTCGTAAATAACGGAGCACTTCGCTTCAGGCGGGATTCTGTCCTTACAATTAAATTATAATCCTATGTAGTGTCTATTTATGAAAATTAACTTAAAATTAGTATGGAAAAAGAATTTATTTAATAGAGATGTAATTTCTTTTGAAAAAATTTTATTTAAAAAACCCAGATCCGGAAAGATTATGTAACGGATATCTTTACAAACAGTAGGGCATTTAAATTTGGGATAGTAAATATTGTTTAAAAATTGGGCCGTAATTTTTTCAATCAGAGACACAGGAAAACCGTTTCGTTTGAAATAGTTAGTCAGAAATACGACTTCTTGGTGAAATCCGGAGTAGGATGAACAAATATTAAAAGCCCGGAATATTAGTGTTTTGATGGCACATATTTTAAAAGAAAAGTCGATGATACATACATTCTGTTCAACACTGAGGAGTCTTGTGATAAATTCTTGCAATATGCCAATGAAAGACATCCTAATATTAAATTTACTTGCGAAAAGGAGCTCAATTCCTCCATTTCATTTTTGGATATCCACATTTCCCGTTCCCCAACTGGATTTGTAACCAAAGTTTTTCGTAAGCCAACCTTTAGTGGTCAAAGCCTAAACTTTTTCAGTTTTTGTGACTTTTGTTAGTTTATCTCGATGTGTTTCCAGTCTTTCATCAATCGTTAAGGTTTAACATAATAATCCAAAAATATCAATTACCTGTAAATTTTTGCAATCCCCCCTTAATAAATATTAAATACTTTCCATAAATTCATCATTTTGATTGTCTGTTAAAATCTAACTTAAATTGTTGGTCTACTCCACGAATTGTATTTTCCAGTACCCGAAGATGGGTGAAAAGTTCACCCGAAACGTTGTATCTATTAAGAAAATGAAATGACTTTTCCTTTATATGTCCTTTCGTTCATCCTTCAAATTTAATTGAAACTCCATAGGAGAAACTCTAACCAATATTTATATATATATATATATATATATATATATATATATATATATATATATATATATATATATATATATATATATATATAGAGAGAGAGAGAGAGAGAGAGAGAGAGAGAGAGATTGCTTAGAGAAATTGGAAAAAGTAGATGTAAAATAGCTATATAAGAGTTTTAATGTTGAAGTAATGGGAAATTTAAGATAATCCTTAGTATATCCGGAAAGTAAACTGGGGGTTTTTTTTTCCTTGTGCAGAAACGCGGAAAAAGAATGCTTGTGGACAACATCATTGCTTGTTTAGGGGTGGAGAAGTTTGAAAATATTCTTGCTGTCTTTGCTTATACGAGTATCAGTAAAGGGCTGGAACATGTATCGAAGGTTAGTGTTGGGTTTACAATTTTGATGTAAAGAGATTCAATTGTTCTCGATTGACTTTCTTTGTTTGTTGTCTCTTTAATTGAAAATCTTCGAAGGAAAGTGTATGGTTCGAGTGCATGCTTATGGTAATATAATATAATAATTTTCAAAATTAGTGCTGGGTGACTCAGTTCTATGGCTAATCCCAAAGTGTGCGCAAATACATCAATGAAACTACCCCAGATACAACCCCTAATTAATACACAGAAATATATGTGTCCTATATTACATGATTGGTAGTTTTTCGTGATGTAGGATAGCAATTGTGTGACATTATTGACGTGCATCATGGGTCGCAAGAGGAAAGTAAGTAAATAGAAAACGGTATATGTATGATTTTAGGGCAAGCAAAAGTGCATGGGATTAAGAATCGCCGACTTTTCTGGCATGCCATTACGGACTGTTCCTCCGTTTTACCTACAGTGACATAAATTAATTCAAAACTCATTGTCGAGGTAACGCATGCAGTAAATAGGCAAATAAATTGGCGTGTGTCACCCAGAATAACAGCACGCCTCCCTCAGAGCAGAAAATATGTTGAAAGAATGAAAGTAGACCTACACTACACCATGTGATCTCTTTAAAAATAACACTTTGAAGGACTATTTATTCTTTATATTTCTGAAGTAGAATATTTAAAAACGGCTGATGCTAACTACCCAAAAAGCTCAGCGGTAGGAATATACTTGTTACCACAGACATTGAACAGTCGCTCACTAAAACGTGGGATCTGGTATGATATTTAATTTATCTCTGTACTCTAAGCAATAAGAAATGAAAATTAAATAATTATTTCCGAATTAAATCATACTAAGGTTCTCACATAGATTGTTAAAGATGTTCTAGCTGGAGGGGTGTATGTATTGGTTTGAAGACGTTTTACTTATAACGAACTAAATCAAGTTTGAGGTTACAAAGCACTTAAATAGGTGCAGCCTCAGTTGTCTCCTGAACAAAAGGTTTGTTTTCTTTTATGTAGAATCTCCAGGAAAAGACATATTTAGGTGACAGATTTAGAATTCCTAATAGATGCGGCTAAAAATGTAGTAACTACAATGACGAGGATCCAGAGATCTGCCACACATGAAGTGGCTAAGAAAGTCCTCAAATTCGAATTAGAAAGTTATGAGGTGATCTTGAAACAATGGAGTAAACACCGGAAAAAACTCAAAGAAACCGATCGAACTGCAAGATAACCGATGAAGCATGATTAGTTGAAAATTGAATGTCAACTACATCTACAAAAGTAAAAGTAATGCCAGAAAATCAGAAGTCATTCAGTCAAACATAAAGGTTACTATATACTAGGTAGCATGCATCCAGATATATAAATTGTGAATTTCTGGTCCGATATTCTCATATAACAAAGTATTAATGCTTCCAAAATAATTAAAAAATGTGAATACTTATCACCTCAGCATAGCTATGCTCGCATATGAGGTAATTGAAAGGTGACAATATAAATTGTCTGAAATGAAATTCAATTGACGTTTTGATCACCAATTTCAATTATAATTTTACACAGTTGATGCCATAATCTGCTTCAGGAGATAAATTGAATAATGAGTGATGCTGCTTGAATAAAACAATTAAAATAATAATGGTCCAAATATGTTGCCATTATCGGAAAGTTTTAATAATCTACGCTGTAGCTCTTTTCATGGGATGCCTCAATTTAATTATTCAGCCCATAATCGAACACGAAAATGAATTGCGAATAATTTCAGCATTCATCATTTTTCACTCAGCAGATAAAAATAGGGCAGGGGTAAATTATGCCAACGTATTTTTATTCTGGCAGATCAGGAGTAAATATTTGTTTCTCTCTCGAAATAAAACCAGTCTCTCCCCCGTATTTGTTTTTTCTTTTTCCAATTATTATTATCTGCTTCTCAGTCAATCTCCTCGTTGATTAGTATTCCGCTATTAATAAATAAGAGTTATTTTGGGTAGTGTTAGTTAAGTTATGGAAGCACGGACAAAGGACGATTAGGGTTTCAGAAAATTGAAATGTCCATTACCAACAAAAGAGAGACGAGGAAAGTTAGGCAATAAAATTTTGTTCCATCATGACCATTTACCAGCTGATTCTTGAAGGGGAGTAAGGGTTGACTTAAGATAATTTTGATAGCAACTCTTACCCCATCCTCTCTACAGCTATGATCTTTCCCCAATAGACTTCTTTATCTTAACAAAACTCAAAGAATATTTGGAATTAACACTTTGACTCGCTCCCTGATGCCAATACGACAGTTACAATGAGTTACATTAAAAGTAAGTACCCTAGGAGACCTTACGGTCCATTCAAAGAGGGTACCTTTGGACTAGCAATTGAGCGGGCACATTACTGCTCAATTGTTATGCGTCCCTAAACGGCCACTTTTCAAGACTTTGTTTGGTCTTGACTTACCCTGGTCAACAGATTCACTGTTGACAACTTCCACTGGAAGTGCGTTCCACTTACCGCAGATACTGTAGGTGAAAAAATTTCCACGCAGATTGCGGTTGTAACGATTCAGTTCAAGTTTAAAGCCGTGATTGCGCGTTCTGTTGTCACTCAGTTTGAAAATATCCCGGTAGTCAACATTGTCGAACCCTCGAAGTATTTGAAAACTTCAATAAGCTGACCACGCAGTCTAAGGGTTTCCAGCGAGAACAGATCTAATTCTCTTAGTCTATCCTCATAACTTTTATGTCGGATAGAAGGAATCAGCTTGGTTGCCCTGGCTTGTACGCGTTCCAATCTCGCGATATCTTTTTGCAATGAAGGACTCCAAAATTGTACGGCATACTCCAGGTGCGGTCGGACAAGTAAGTTGTACAGGCAGAGTACAATCTCCTGGTTCAGATAACCAAACTGGCGCTTAATATAGCCTAGAATCATTTGGGCCTTTTTCTCCGCCTCAATGCACTGTTTCGAGAACTTGAGGTCACTAGTGATTGTTTCACCCAAGTCCTTCTTAGTGTCGGTGGATTCAATAGCAGTGCCCTTAAGGATATACCGAGACTTGGGGTTTCTGTAGCCGATATGTATCACTTTGCATTTGTTCACGTTAAAAAGCATTGGCCACGTCTCCGACCACTCCCCAATTTTCCCAAGATCTTCCTGCAGGCAGGCAGTATTTCCATCCTTTGCAACGTTCATACCAAGCTTGGCATCGTCGGCAAATTTGCAAATCTTGGCAACCATGTCACCGTCCATGTCGTTGACGTAGATGATGAATAGTAGTGGTCCCAGGACAGAACCTTGAGGCACTCCGCTAGTAACGGGTACCCACTCAAAAGACTGTCCATTCACCACCACCCGTTGCCGTCTGCCACTTAGCCAGTTCTTGATCCAGCCGGCTTACCTTTCTGTCTATGCCAAGCGCTCGCACTTTCCGGAGAAGTCGGTGGTGTGGTACCTTATCAAAGGCTTTCTGAAAGTCTAGGTAGACCACATCCACCGCCTTGTTCCGATCGTGCTCACTGAAAACGAAGTGAAAGAATTCCACAAGGTTCGTCAGGCATGACCGTTGCCTTCGAAAGCCGCGCTGGGAACTCCTCAGTAGCAGGCTTGACTCTAAATACGACGCCACTTGATCCACCATCATGCTTTCCATGAGTTTACCAAATTTTGAAGTCAGTCTGATAGGTCGGTAGTTTGACGGTTGGTTAAGTTCTCCTTTCTTGAAGATAGGAGTCACCTCCGCCTCACGCCAGTCTTTAGGAACGCATTTGGTCCGGATTGACATGTTGAAGATTGCGCTCAGGTGTTGTGACACCCGATCGTGCACTTCTTTCAACACTTTAGGTTGAAACCCATCAAGCCAGGTGACTTATTCGTGATTAGGTCAGTGATCTTCTTTTTGATTTTTCCTTCGGTGAAGTCCATATCTTCCAGCTTTTCCCCCTGAGTAGGAATCCGTCTGCTGGGGGATGGGACCACACTCTTCAGTAAACACTGAAGAGAAGTAGTCGTTGAGGAGGTTAACATTTTTTGCATCTGAATGCTTTAATGTCCCCTTCTCATTCCTCAAAGGGCCAATCGTTCGACGGATTAGTTTACGGTTGTTTACATATCCAAAGAACTCCTTGGGATTCTCTTTACAGAGTGTTGCCACTCGGAGTTCCTCAGACCGCTTAGCCGCCCTTATGCTGGACTTCACTCTCCTTGCTAACCTCCGGTATTCGTCAAAGGCACCCGAGATCTTCGATTGCCGGTACACAGTTCTTTTCTCTCTAAGCAGTTGGCCGATTTCTCGATTAAACTAATTTGGTTGAACAGAAGACCGACGGGGGCACTTCAGAGGGATGAAACGCGATTGAAAACTCATGAATTTGGTTTTGAAACTATTCCACGAGTCTTCAACAGCATCGCACACTTCTAGCCTCACGTTAGTCAGTTCAGCACGAAGGCTTGCAAAGTCTGCTCTTCTCAAGTAAAGTTTCCTTGATTGACTGGCAATAGACCTTACCTTCGGGATCTTGACGCTAAATCTAACTAGCTGGTGATCACTGCCACCGAGCTCTTCGCCTACAGAGAGATCCTCAACGATATCATCCTCAGAGGTAAAGACCAACTCGAGGATGTTGTCTCCTCTCGTCAGTTCTCTGACCTATTAAGTAAGGAACTCGTTGTTAGCGAACTCTAAGAGTAGCGCACTCTCGCTACAGGCTGCTCTGGTTTCCCAGTAAACTTGGCTGTTAAAATCGCCCATAACTATGCACACTCTGCCTTGAACCAGCTCACCCAGCAGCTGGTACAGTTCCCTGTCCTTCTCAACGGGTTGGGAAGAGGGCTGTAAAGCAGTAGGTTCCTGTATCTGACAGGACCGATTTCTACGTCAACGACTAGGAGCCCGTGGTCGGATATAACGTTGGAGTTCGTAGATTTTATTGTTTCCTTGACATACAACATTACACCGCCACCCTCTCTGTCTGGCCTATCTTTGTGGAAGAGTTGGTAGCCAGGAACCGTGAATTCACCTTCAAAGTCTCGGTTTGAGGTTTTTATCCACAATTCTGTTATGGCTACCATTTCGTGTTCTTCCGTCGCTACGAGGCCACGGAGCTCAGGA
This sequence comes from Ceratothoa steindachneri, assembly GCA_963969495.1. Classification (NCBI taxonomy): domain Eukaryota; kingdom Metazoa; phylum Arthropoda; class Malacostraca; order Isopoda; family Cymothoidae; genus Ceratothoa; species Ceratothoa steindachneri. The sequence goes on from OZ018326.1 coordinate 121,552,391, forward strand.
AACTTGTTCCTGATTGACCTCGCATTGAACAGAAGAACTTTCAGGGAGTCCCCTAATGTAGGACCCCCTATACTCTTCCGTTTCCTGGCTTTTTGTATGTCGCGGTGGCACCATTTTTGACAACCTCCGAGAAGGTTGTTTGGGGAGAGACTCGGGCGTACTGGCGTACGTCCGCCTTCCCAATGGGCCGGACACTCCTTTGGGGGCGCTCCACGACATCCTGGATCAGGTTAGCTAGGAACGCCTTGCCCTTAAAGGAGAGGTGCACCGCGTCCCTTTGGTATAGGTCTTTTCTACCATAGAATACGGCGTACAAGTCCACAAAAAAGACACCCTCCGCCGTACAGAGGTCTGCAAGGCGCCTGTTTAGCGACATGTTCCTCAAGTGGGCAGTCTGGCTTGGACACCACCTCTGGAGCATCCCCATTACGAGGCGTCTGCGGATTTTCAATCCACAGTCGTCGACAGTGCCCATAACTGTCCTCATAATTTCGCCTGTAGGGCCTACCCTACCTCCTCTGAAGTAGAGGTCGTTGCCCCTTACCATAAGGGCAACGACTCAAGTCTCTGAAATCTGAGACTTCTCGGCCTCAGCTCTTACCTGCTTATTTCCACATCCTGGGAGGCAGCTCACCTTAACGCTTGTGCGAAGGCGTACCGCTAGCAGGGGCTCCAGACCCCGTGCTTGAGAATTACCAATAAGGGTGACTCTTGCACATTTTTCTGCAGACGACTTAGTCTTTCCTTTTGGAGGCAACTTGCCGCTTTCCTCTTGTATCTCTAAATTTTTCTTCTTATTCTTCCTTTTATTCTTCTTCTTGTCTTCCTTTGTTATCTCTTCTTTTGTTTCCCGTTTCTCTTCTGCTTCTACTTTCTCGTCTTCTGTTTCCACTTTCTTTTCTTCTCTTTCTACTTTCTCTTCTTCTCTTTCTACTTCTCTTCTTCTATTTCTACTTTCTCTTCTTTCTTCTTTCTTTTCTTCTTTTTGGCTCGTTGAGGAAGCCCTTCAGCAGAAGAAATCAGCTGTTGGACTTTGGAAGCCTTCTCGCCTGAGCATCTGCATCTCTCTGTTTTTAAGAGTTGAACTTCCCTTTTAAGGAGGGAGTTCTCCTCTCTTAGTTGAGCGATGCTCTCGCCCAGACGCTTTTCGAGTTCGCAGAAGTCACAGACACTGACGGCATCTGTGAGCTCTTTGCAACTCCTGCCCCCGAAGTCTTCACTCCATCTGTAGACTTTGCATATTTTGCAGGTTAGCTTTCGAAACGGAGGACCATTCTTTTTCGCCATCCTACAAAAATCTCGGACCATACGCATTGAAAAAGGGTTTTTAGGTTGTGATTTTCTCTTGCACTAATCACTTCCGCCTATTCCCAGGAGGTTTTTGGTCGTTTGGCGAACAGAAACCCTTTGACTAAGCACACCAACCCTAAGGTCTCCCCTGGGCCGGAAGTCCCCAATCGTGCCGCAGCTCCCAACTGAGCAGCACAAGAGCCCCAGTGAACTGGTTCTCTGATTTTTCGACAGGGGTGCTTGAGGTGTAACTGTCTTCCTATTAAGCCCTACTAATCAACTAAAAACGGCCAGACTTGAGGCAACTAGTAAAGTTAAGTGCCCACGACTTCATCCGAGATCTTTAGCTGATCTGGCAACCAGCAAGGCACAAAAGCTCTCTCACCAAAGATCAGTTGAGCCTTTTATTCACCAAGTAGCGGTCACAGGGAGCTGTTCAGGCAATTACACGTTAGGAGAAAGCTTCTAAGGGGTACCTAGCATTTCTCCATTAATCGTACCCCAAACGCCTGAGATCCCTCCAATCTCAGTCTCTTGTAACCTATGAGTGCTCCAACGCGTAATTTAAAGAGGTTCCAAAGCCCCTCTTCTCACGTGGCATAAGGGAGCTGGTGAGGCCCTTATTAATAAACAACTTATGTGTAATAGAGATGAAGGTTTTTTTTGTTTTTCGGGTTTTTGTTTAGATTTTCTGACAGTTGAAGAGAGTTGGTGAAACTTAGTACTAACAGAATCGAAGAGGTTGGTAGGGGATGCAAGGAGACGCATCAAAGAAGTGGTAGAGAAGTTTGACAACCATTAGTCTGGATCCTACTACAGCTACCTTACTGGCATGGGTGACCCTACCGGACTAAAAGTCCCCCAGTTTAGCTAGCTTAACTCACGCAGATCACGCAAGCTCTCTCACTGACGACAAGGTGGTTGTTGCTTAGAGTAAATCGAAGAGCACAGAATATTTCAGAAAGGTTTATTGGATGGTGACACCGGTTTCAGTAGATAGATGGTCGAAAAAAATAGATTCACATTTGGATTTAATTATATAATAAAGGTTTCTAAGATTTTATATCAATATAATTTTACTTCTCTGTGTATTTATGTATTCATAGATTATATTCTTAATTATATTTTCTGATTGTATGTAGGTTACACTAAACTCACTTATTTTGTTCAAAGCTGGTGAATTCTTTTATGCAGAAAGTATGTTGGGCCTCAACCTGAACACTGTTATTCCGTCTATACCTTGTAAACAAACTGCCCAAAATGGAGGAATTGTGAAGGTTTTTATATATTATTTTAATTTTGCCTAGGAAATTATGAATGTTGATTGATACCAGCGAGAAAGCTCATTATTAACTTGCTTTAGTTCACAATGTTTATCATGTTGTCAAGGGACAGCCTTTCTGTAGCCGTTGCAAAGATTGCACATTAAAAAGGGAGAAGCTGTCTGAATTAATTTGATGATTTAAATGCTTGCACAGCAAAAACTTATCCACATCATATGAATGATACCCATACTCGCCTTCTCCCTCTCTCTCGCTTATGTTGCCCCCGGTTAAGTCAACCTCTCAGTCCGACAGCGTCGACTCATTCTGCCTACCGAACCGTGTTTTCCCAGAGTTCCACCATTCAGTGTGTTTTTAGGATATGTCTCGGCTATGCTTGTAACTGGCATGTTTTGAGTATGTGTTGAATTGTGCCTGGTTCCTGGCTGCGAGAGGGTAGATATTTTTATCGCTCACGCCAAGGCGGTTTTGTCTGTTAAATCTTTGGGTGGTGACCACACCTAGGCCTTGCCACGGTGACGTGTGTGTAATGGGAGGGTTGTTACTCCTGAGATGATGTATAGTTGAGGAGGATCAAGATTGAAGAAGGAGGTAGATCCATAGAGTGGTTTCTATGTTATGTTATGTGAATGTGGATCGTTTTGTTGGCGAACGAGGTCTGGGCCCGGATGTGAGATTACTTTGAAGTGTCTATGCTTTGCATGTTGTTTAAGTTTTGGTAGGGGTCTTTCATGTAATGTTATGGTAGTGGGAGCTCGTTTTTTACGTGCTATGTAGAAATTGCGTCTCGCAGTGGTCGAGGTATTGATTTATGAACATGACCTTTGTTTTCGAATATAAGTGGTTTATTTGGGTGCTGTGTGTGCATCTTGGGGCGGGAAGGACTTCTTTATTGTGTGTATTCTCTAATATGCAGACGTGAGGGGATGTGGGATTAGTTGGCCTGTCTGTTAATGTGTACACGAGTGATAGACACTTGTATGGGGAGACGATAAATTCCTTAGATTGTGCAGATATGGTTGCAGTGAGTGCTCGAAATGTATTCATTTTTATGTTCGTTGTGTTCTGGCGTAGTCAGCGTGACACCAATCCGTTTGGTGTTTTATTTAAGCGAAGTGAGGTGTTTGATAGAGAAATGTGGGGGATGTGAGTTGTACTACTGTTTTTGGTTGTGAAGAAGGTAATGGTTGCTGTACTACTACTGTCTGTTGGTTGTGAAGGCAGTAGCGGAGGCTTTTAAGGTAAGAGGGACATTAGTTTATGTTGCAGCAAACGTTCAAATCCTGTGAAATAGAGATGTAGTTTAAGAGGTGTTTTGGTGTAGTTAAAAGGTTGGGCGAGAAGAGTGTTGTCATTGGCTCTTTTTTCTTGCCTGTATGTAAATGTAATTGAGTACATGCATTTATCCTGCGCCAGGAAGAGCTTCACCGGAAGGCGGGGTTAAGTCCCATTAACATTGTCATAAACGAACGGACAAGGAATATGCAGAAACTGGTTAATCGAGAATTGAACGATGGTATCGCCCAAATGATTAACCAGAACAGAAGAGAAATAAGTCGCGCCAGATTTTCGAGCTCTGCTGTGCTTTTAGCTCTGCCGAGCAGAAGTGCCGTTCTACGCATGAAAATATGAATGTTTTTACCCAAACCAAGATAACTAAACAAAAAAAGAATACTAAATTACGAAATTCCATCTATTTCTACAAGAATTCACCGATGAAGAACTCAACTATAACAAAGACATCAAAGAAAAAACAAAAGACACCATTTACACTCACTACAAGATATACAAAAAAAAACAAAGACACTAAGCATAATACTAAAGTGATTAAAGTAATTTATTACTACAACAGCAAATGCGCAACATATCAAAGAACATTAATTTTTGAAGACAAATGTCTTGAGCGCCATAATAATATAAACTATCCCAAAGAAAACAAAGAAACTACAAAACAAGAAAATATTTAAAAGCGATAGGCCTGATAACCAGGCACTTAGCATCTCTTTGCACCCTACCACACTTCTTTCTCTTTTAACCACTTGTCTATTTTCAGCTATCTGTCCCCATACCCTTTCTTTATCCCCTACTCACACCTATCAATTTACATCGTTCATAGTTGTCATTGGCATAGCTAAATAGTGTGCTGTTGAGGATTTTGGGTTGGTATCTCATAGAGGAAAGAGTTGAAGAGGGTGGGAGATAAAAGCATAGCGGGAGGCCAGTGTATATTTGAATGAGTTCGTGTTAGCTTGTCATGGTGCATTACTTGTGCTTTTATCTAGGTTCTGTGTTGAAGACTTTGCTTATGTCAATTATTGCCATAACTCTCCTGCCTAGTTGAGTTAGTTGGCGGAAGCCCTGTTTTACACTCAGGTGAGAGTATAATGCTAGTTGTGTGCAATGTACGAAATCGCTTATAGTTGTGGTATGCTTGGGTTGATTTTGTTTGGCAAGTGGTGCACTGTCGGGAGATAGGTGGGCATGAAGTAGGGTCATTGAGTGGTTTGTTTGGCATAATAATAATTATAAATATTCGTAGAAGTCACTTCAAAGAATCTAAGTATGATAAAGAAGGAATTAGCGATGATAAATTAATTAAACTCAGATTTGCTATTCCAAATTTTTGTATCTCAGAAAGACTTTACTGATTTAGGAATTGCATTCTCACTAAAAGCTTTTCTGGAGTAAAACTTAGTGAAGGTTCTTTTTTCCCTAAGACCGACTCATGCATAATCGCACAGCCAACTCAACAGGAGGTTATAAAAAATAGACTAACTAAACGACTCCCTAAGACCTAGCCTTGCAAAATCATACAGCCAAACTCAACAGGAGGTTATAAAAAATAGACTAACTAAATGACTCCCTAAGACTTGCCCTTGCAAAATAGCACAACCAACTCAACAAATGGTTATAAAAAATAGACTAACTAAACCAGTCCCTACGATCAGCCCTTGCAAAATCGCAGAGCCAACTCAACTAGAGGTTAGAAAAAAATACACTAACTAAATGAGTCCCTGAGACCTAACCTTGCAAAATCGCACAACCAACTCAACAAAGGGTAATAAAAATAGACTAACTAAACCACTCCCTAAAATCTGCCCTTGCAAAATCTCACAACCAACTCAACAAGAGGTTATATAAAATACACTAACTAAACCACTCTCTAAGACCTGCCCTTGCAAATAAAGACATAGACTAACTAAACAACTCCCTGAGACCTGCCTTTGCAAAATTGCAGAGCTAACTCAACAAAAGGTTACAAAAAATAGACTTACTAAACGACACCCAGCGACCTGCTCTTGCAAAATCGGCTAACTAACTCAACAAGAGGTTATATAAAATAGAATAACTAAACGATACCCTAAGACTTACCCTTACAAAATCGCTCAGCTAACTCAACAAGTGGTTATAAAAACTATACATGAGCAAAAGGTAATTAATGCCCGCTTCAAAAAGGTATAAAAATCCGTAACACATCTGTTTGCTTAAAATATTTAAGCCCTTGGAACTCAGAGAATAAAGAAGGACCATGCTCAAAAAATATAGTATGACTAATAAGCACAGGGTGAAGAAAACTTTTGAGGTGGGCGAGTTTCATATTCTGATTTTGTATTTTTATGGTGGAGTTGAAAAAAAAGGAAGTTTTCTCGTAAACATAATATAATTCGCTAAAATATTAAAACTGGAGACTTTTAGACAAAGAAGTTAAATTTGGAAAATCGGCTTAAATTTTTCCTTGGCTTATATTAGGATTCTTCGTTTTTTTGTTGTTTTTTTAGAGTGAAAATTTGAAGTCGGGGAAATTTATAATTAGCGGTAAAGGATGGAGGATTTTTTTTTTTGTATGCATATCTTGCTTATATCTTCTATGTGCAGACCAACTTTAATTTATTTTTACTATAACTCTCGTAACTTCTGCTTAGAACGTTTTGTCATTTTCATACAATGGACTCTAATCCTATTCTATAAATCAACACAAAGATCAGAATATATTTGCTGGTAACTAATGGAACGTTTTGAATCGTTTTGTGTCTAAAAGGAGGAATCTTGTTTAATTTCAGGAGAGTGTGGACAGAAAGTCCCTCTCGCGAACTATGAGAAATGAGGGATGTGTTATATGCGTATAAAGGAAATAAGTAATCTTAATTCTTTATTGTTCCATTTTCCTTGCTATTTTAATCCCAAAATAATTATTTCCCATCAATTAACAAACATTTTAATGAATTTTGATATGAACACACCTTTCCCCGATTCTCTTCAGACTGACGATTTCGGTTAAGCCCAATGGGAAGATTTCTCCTTAGTTGCGCAAAGTTAAGTCACACTGGCCTCTGAATATTCATCGGATGGAGCTCCTCGATTTTGGAGCACTTTGAGGCAAATGCCAACTTTTGATCTGTGGTTTAGATCCCTCGTTGGTGAATAGGTCCTGTCGCAAGGACTAAGCTTAGTGTTTGGAAGGTTTTAAATAGAAAGGTAACCAAGAAATTCAATAATAATTCGAGAGGACAAAGTAAGTAAACAATTTTGTTTGTTTAATCGTTTGTCAAAAGGTATAGGAATAGGTAGACAAACCGAAAGGATGAATTCCTATAATAAGAAAATGCACTCAGTGGATTTATATTAAATATATGGGCGGAAATGAATTCATAATGGAAGCGATGGAGTGACAAAAAAGGAAATTGTTAGGAATTTATATAGCCCGAGTCCCGAAACAGGGGTGTTTTGAGAAGTTTGGATTCTGGAGAATATACAATTCTCGTTCAATAGCCTCCTTTTGGCTAGTGAAACTGGTCCAATTTGGGGGTCCAATCGTCCTCAAAGGATGCAACTGGCTCAACTACACCACCGATGGTCTGTCTATCACTCCCTTGACTATTTTAATAAACTTCTTTATTTACTGCTTCGTCTGTTTAGTAGCTTTTAACACTTAAGTGAAAATACTATCCAGTGTTCAAGTTATATTCTATCCAATCCACTATTCGATACATTAACTATTTGAATAGTCTTAAATACTAATTCATCTTTGTATTTAGGTTCTACAACTCAGTGAAAATACTATCTACTTTCCCCGATCAAATCTTTATCTTTATCTGCTTTAAAGTTTTGTCTTTGTTGCATTTCCAATTTATCACCAAATGCCCTTCTCAAGCAAATGGAGCTCCGGGAAATCGTTTTTAATTGCAGGTGCAATTGGAAGTGATACGCTCATCGAGGAGATTAAAATAGCGTTAAAAGATACATACGATCTAATTCGCTGATCAAAATAAAAGTTTATTTTACTAAGATCTATACCAGGACTTGTCATTTCATATCTTTCCATTATTTCATATTCCTCTTCTTCATTATTTTCTCTTCAATAGCTCCATGCTATTTCTTGGTCGCTTCTGAAAATTTACTTTTCGACCCTCGTAAAAGGGTTTGTTTTAGTTACTGAACATGACTATGCTTAAGGGAGTTACATGTAGTGAAGTACTTTTCTCATTTTTTTAATCTGACTATATACTTTCCTACCATCCCTTTACTTCAACACGTTTCTTGCTTTTATTTAAAATATAAATAAAGATCCCTCTTTTAATAAAAACATCGATCGAAACTCCTATTACATCTCTGAACAAAGTGCTCGCAAGTCGTTAAAATCTCCAAAGGCTTCTTTCGAGAGTTCGTAATAAAAATGTAGCAATATCTCGTAGGGGAAACAATTTACAAACGACTCCTTTTGACGAGACACCCTCGAATGTTTCTTTTTTAGAACTCGAGAAAAATCGCTAATATGAATGGTCTTGTCCCAATGCTGATTTAGAGATAAGGTGTATTCTAGAATACTGCAACCAAAATAAAACAAATTTTGAATCAGCCTAACCAAAATCTGCGGTGTTATTATCTACGTGGTTAAAACATTACTTAAAAATGAAAAATGAAAGAATAAAGTAGAACAGAAATGAAAGCGTTTTAAGAAACTTTCGTAAAATGTTAGGAAAAGCGAGAAAAATCAAACTCGGAAATAGTCTTCTCTTTTTAGGATTTAAGGATTTTTGAAGGGAATAAGATCGGAAATTTATTTTCTATGATCCTAAGAGCTACGGACAATTATATGCGTCCAAAGTTAGGTGGAGTTGTTATAGGCTTGAATTTAATTATAAAATACATATAAAATTAATCGATTCGATAAAAATCAAGATGGAAATAGAGGGAATGAAAATTGTGGAGAGTGTAAGTGCTGGAGGGGATTTAGTCAGAAGAGTCAAAGCAATGAGTGAAAGATAGTTCATGACCGACCGACTAGCAACGGTCGATGGTGCACCCGAGAACCGAGTTTTGTAACAGTTGAGTGGAGCTGAGAGCAATGTGAACTAACGAGGAAGGAATGCGAACAAGGACATTAAACTCTGGCTCTTTTGTCTGCAGGTTTCACACACTAAAGTCGAGTTGCCAGCGTTCTCTTGCTAATAAATTCACCGCAATCGCTTGTCGCAAGGACATAAAAACAATGGTTGGAACCCTTTTGAAACAAAATCAACATAAGTTATTTATTAGTTTGATAACATGGCACCTAATACCTCTCCCTCATACACACATACACACACACTCACACATAACAAGGAGGGAGATTTGAAGGGAGTATAATTGAGATAGGCTCTTGACCTCGCAAGGCGATTCACGAAAATGATTGTATGTCCGTTTCTTTGAGTTGGGAGACTGTAATGTATCATTTGCCACTTCACCCTTTCCTATGCGCACCGAGTTCCTCTTAACTATCCAACTACAATCTATACTAAGCTACTCAGGACCACGGTCTAGTCAGGTGGAAACAGTGTTCAGCACTTGGCAGATTTTAAGTTTCATCGCATTTGTTTAGCTGCAATATGTAGGTAGTCCAGACTTTGGTAGCTCTGATCGGTTTCTATTTAGCAACTCCTGGTTCAGATACCACTGTAGAACCTTATTGAAAGCGAAGAACCTCAGAAAAGAGTGTAAATCTGCCGTAAAACAGCAAAACTAAATTACTTAACATATCTACCCCTACATGCTCATTACTGTCTACATAACACTTTACCCATGAGCAACATCATATATCTTTCTAACATCCTTACAAGGCTGTCAATACAGGATTGTATACAAAGTTTTTTCTAGTGAATAAACGGAGATATTTTTGTAATTATAATGTCTATGGCAAAGAAAATGCGGCTAATTAGTTTAACCCCATGCGTAGATGGAACTGCATAGCGCCAAGTTTTTTCATCAATCCTCTATCACATCCTCGTTCACATTTCCTGTAATTTCTTTCATACCAACATGCAATCCAAAACTTTTCGTTTACGTTAGTGTTAACGCTAAATTATTTATTAGTAATAATTTGGAACGTGATTAAATCTGTGTATTAATTCATGAATTTGCTTTCTTCACAGATGTTTGAATTTTGTTGGAAAAACCTTCTATGAAGTGTATCTATTCGGGCTCTATTTATTCAACGAATATAGACAAGTCTTTTGTCCCAAATATTTAGATGGCGATTTAAACAGTAACTCCACTGCTTATAAATGTTAGCATTAGGGCAAGACATTAAGCAATTTAATAACGGTCATAGTTCAATATAGGCCGGATAAATTGAACGTTGCCATAAATGACGCGTCGCCAAATGTGAACACTGAAAATGCGGAATGTGATAGTCATGATTCTGCTATTGATACTTTACTGGTTCTGGTCAACTCAAACACGAAGTCTACCCGCGAATACTTTGATACGTCCTCATCAACAACCAGGGGGGACATTGGACGAAATCTTTTAGGCTTTGAATCAGCTTGCTATAGAGTTGAAATTAGAATCCTAACTATCAACTATGAACGATGTAAGTGGGTAAGTATGGGTAGGGAATAAAGAAAGGGGATGGGGACAGATAGCTGAAAATAGACAAGTGGTGAAAAGACAAAGAAGTGTGGTAGGGTGCAAAGAGATGCTAAGTGCATGGTGATCAGGCCTATCGCTTTTAAATATTTTCTTGTTTTGTAGTTCCTTTGTTGTCTTTGAGATAGTTTATATTATTATGGCGTTCAAGACATTTTGTCTTCAAAAAAATAATTTTCTTGGATATGTTATGTGTATTTTCTGTTGTAGTAATAAATTACTTTAATAAATTTAGTATTATGCTTAGTGTCTTTGTTTTTTGTATATCTTGTAGTGAGTGTAAATGGTATTTTTTGTTTTTTCTTTGATGTCTTCTTCGTTATAGTTGGGTTCTTCATCGGTGAATTCTTGTAGAAATCGATGGAATTTCGTAATTAGGTATTCTTTTTTTGTTTGGTTTTCTTGGTTTAGGTAAAAACATTCTTATTTTCATGCGTAGAACGGCACTTCTGCTTGGCAGAGCTAAAAGCACAGCAGAGCTCGAAAATCTGGCGCGACTTATTCCTCTTCTGTTCTGGTTAATCATTTGGACGATACCATCGTTCAATTCTCGATTAACCAGTTTCTGCATATTCCTTGTCCGTTCTTTTATTGCAACGTTAATGGGACTTAACACCGCCTTCCGGTGCAGCTCTTCCTGACGTCTTCTTTCTCTCCTCAGTGCACCTGTAATTAGGTACACACATTTGTTAGGGTTCTGGAGGTTGTGCAACTCTCGTTTAATAGCCTCCTTTTGGCTAGTGAGGGGCCAATCACTGCGTGAGAATTGAGGTGGTAACTTATTGACTAGAGTGAAGAAGGAGAATCTATATTGGATGCCTTCATCATTGGCTTACACTCCAATATTTGGAGTCAGAGCCTTCTCAAAAACAACCTGCTCAACTCTCAAACGGCGTATATTCATGCTCATGCCTTGGAGTTGGTACTAAGGATCTCGGAGATGTAAATTGCGCCATCAATATCTTCGTATGCTATGGCTAATCAAATCGCTGAGATGGCTATATATGTATCACTTGTTTCTTCTGAGGCTCCGTGTATCATAATTAGGATTACACCTGCTGTTTGGAGGCTACAGAAATGCCTTATACGAGTATGTATGAAAAAGTGTCGGCCCTAAAGACTGTCCTGCCTGCAACAAGCGCAACAAAATAGGCCATTTTGACAAGGACTATAAGTCAACTAAAGCTGACTTCGCAACATCAGCAACACATCGAGTGCCAATTCTCGCTACAACTCCCTCTTCAACTCTAATCAGACTATCTAAGATTACCATGGAAGCTTCTGTTAATGGAATTAAAGTTAGCGCTCTGATCTACAGTACACTGGAGCTTAATCTGGATTGCAATCACGACCCAATTAATGTTGAAGACCGACTTAACACCACCTTCGAAGCATACTGTAAGCTATATATTTTTAAGACCTTAATTAGGTCGTAACAATGGAGTATCCTGCTTTCAACGGATTATTGACTAGTTTATAGCTGCTACCAATCTGTCTAATATACTTAAATGCGGAAATGTAGTTTTTTTCGCGACAGATGTTAAGACGCACGTTAAAATTATTGTTTCCTAGAGTGAAATGTAAATGAAACTTCAGCTATGGATTGGAAGTATACAATCCTGTAGAATAATCTCATAAATACATAAGCTCAAAGCCGTTGGTTTAGATCGGAGACTTGCCGCGCATGAGCTGACTTATGGTGGATTGTATGTCCTTTACTCTTTTTTCCCCAATTTTTCCTGTATATCTTTTATTGGCGGCATTAACTGTGGCCAATCACTGTTTAAAAAATGAAATCATGTCGTTGCTGCAAGGGAAGAAGAAGAATTAAAAAATAAAAAACAAACGTATATAAAAATAGCACACAGGGCAACTGAATACTAAAGAGAACGCTTTCCAAATTGTATAAAGACTTTCAAGTTGAGGGAAATGATGAATTCCGTATCCTGACTTTAGAAGAAGTAACAAACGCGCAAAGCATTATCCCTTATGAGTCAGTGATAATTACGAATGCTTCTCGCAAGCCTGACCTCGCTATACAGGGTGATTGAAAAGTGACTCCCTATATTAAAATTCTTGTAATTTATTTCTGAACTATAATTCTTACGAGAAAGGAATATGAGAAGAAATTGTATAGCCTAGATTTTTTTTTTAATTCGATATGGGCGCAAGTATTCAATACCAGCTTCTCAGGCCGCCCGGGAACCGCATCACCTGATTTCACTAGAAGCTTTTGTGGTTTGGAAGACATAACTTGTCGTATTCGCCCTTCAAGTTCTTCCATTTGTTTGGTAAATTAGACTTGCTCCTTTAACCAATCCCAAAGCCAAAAGGGTCGCAGGGTGTTAAGTCTGGCTTTCTGGGGGCCACTCATGCGGACCACGACGACCCATTAATCTTCCGGGGAAGTGTGCATTCAGCCATTCACGAACAATAATACCAAAATGTGGAAGAGCGGCATCTTGGTTGAAAATCAAATCTTCAATATTCTCCCAAGTACTGATGACTGACCAGATTTCATCATGCAGTATAGTGAACTACCGTTCGGCATCCAGGGTATCATAAAGGATAAAGGAACCCACAATCCTGTCGGAAGTTATTACACCCCATACACCTTGGGCGGATTCTGCATGTTTTTAGAGGTAATACGAAGATCTTCCTCCTCCCGGTAGTGACTTTTGTGATGGTTCACAAACCTACCGATGTGGAATACCGTTTCATCACTCCTGAGGATATTTTTAAAGAGATGAGACCATTATTAATAACAAACAAGCATCAGCTCCCCAAACTCCATACGAATGCTATAGACTTCAGGAGAGAATGGTTAACAGTAGTGCGGTTTCTAAGCACGTCATTTAAGTTCCTTTTTGAGCACAGTTCGTCGTACACAGTGAAAGGAGAACCCATTTTTCCATGCTGCATGTCGAATTGATTTTCTCGCTCTATGAGTAAGCATTTCATGAAAACTGGCACTACCTCATGGTTACTGGAATTGAAAGGGTGACCAATTCTTCGAGTATCAGTTACAGATCCTGTAAACATGAGTTTTGCATGGAAATTCTTGATAGTCCTTGCGTCAACTTAATCATGTCTTCCTTTAATGGTTCTCCACCATCTTTGCACTTGAACAACGGATCTCCAAACTTCGTAACATGCCGCTAGCTGATCATCATCCTGTAGGGTAAGACGTCCAGCCATTTTTGTAAGGCTTCCAAATTTCAAACAAAATAATCGATTTGAAAAGAAAACAAAATTGATTTAATTCACACATATCAAGGAACATACCCCCCCAAAATTAGAAAAATATTACAATATAAAATAAATAAATTATAAGTATTTTGAAATTAGGATAGGTAGTTACTTTTCAATCGCCATATATATATATATATATATATATATATATATATATATATATATATATATATATATATATATATATATATATATATATATTGATAATATAATAAATGAAAAATAACGTTCAAGTCAATGTTGTTAGGTAAGGGTAATAATAGAAATGCCTTAATCTGCTAGAAAAATCTCCTAAAGTAACTCAACTATTTTTAGGAGCGCTAACCATACGATTAGCTAACGATCCATTTCTCTAAAAAGATTAATTTCAAGAAGCTTTTTTAAGAGACAGCGTTTGCTTTAACAGAAAATGGGGATGCGTATGTTCCCGCGGTTCTTCAGTCATCTAATTTTTGATAATTGAACAATAACGTTCAAGTCAATGTGGTTAGGTAGGGGGAAATAGTTAGAATTCTTTAATCCGCTAGGAAAGTCTCCTGGAGTTCGACAATCCTCTTCAAGAGCGCCACCCATACGTCTGGCCAACCATCCATTTCTTTAAAAAGAGAATTTTCCAGAAGCCTGTTGTAAGAGATAGCGTTTACTTTAACAGAAAATGGGAATGCGAATGCTACCGCGGTTCTTCAGCTATCTATTTTTTTGATAATTGAACAATAACGTTCCAGTCAATGCGGTTAGGTAAGGGTAATAGTTAGAATTCCTTAATCCGTTAGAAAAGTCTCCTGGCTCTCCTGAAGAGGGTTAGGAACTCCCTCTGTTAGAGCACACCTCGAAAAATTTATCTCTTAAGAAGCAGATTTAAAATATAAAGTCGAATACAGGAAAGTGATTTAAACATATTTTAATTCTCGCAACAAAATAATAAGCATTGAGCACCGTTATTCGCCCATGAACGATGAATTGGAGGTATGAAGAGAGAGTTCCTGTGAGTCTGAATCAATTTCCGGTGAAAAAGATAGAATCAGGATATGAATTATAGTACCAATCTCTAATTAGAGTAAATAGTCTCATATTTCTTCTAATTACGTAGTCTAGTAGAACAGAGTATTGCGAGTAATTCGTCGAAATTGGTTTGTGGAGTTTATTATTAAATTGTAATAAATCTAGGTAAATAGGATTGTTGAGTTTTAAGTGAAAAGGCATCCCCCACATCCACAATCTGTTTCCCATATCCTTATCGCGAATGATTTTGTATTCATCAAGCCCTGAAATGCAGATAGTGTGGCTAATGCAAACAAAGGACGAAGCTTCGTTTGTTTATCGGCTCGGTGTGAGCTTGGGAGAAACGGTTCATGTGCCTTAAAATTCAATAGGCTAGTAATCTGTAGAGATGAGTAGCCCAACCATAAATACTAAAGCAAGTCTATGCTGAAAGGCGTAGGGAAGTTAGAAATGTTGAGTATTTTATGTCGTGATCTTGAAATGTATTGCTAAAATAGTACAGTGTTTCCCATTGCCTTTCAGAAAGTTTTTTAAGGCGGATCCTGCGTCAAAGTTGATTGCATCGGTAATGAGACGCAATGGGCAGTCTCTTTTGGGGTGAAGCAGGAGTGCTGCTTTGAATAGTGCATCCTTTATTTTAGTGGTTCCCAAACATTTTTAGTTCATGGCCCCCTTGGCCCCCTTGGCCCCCTTGGTATTATTAGAAGAAAAATAGTACTTCAATATAATAATACCTTCCATAAAAATATCCATGTCCATTAATTGTACATATATTCTCCTTTATTCTATTTTGCTAAAAGAAAAAAATATTTTGTGGGTTCAATAAAATAACCATTTAAGATCATACATTATTCCCCTGATATAGCAGCAAAACGAAAAATTTCCATGGACACCGAGAAAATAATTAAGCTTTAAAAAATTATTCTCTTTAAATTAAAAAAAAAAACTATAATCCTTTAGCAAAGTTTAAACAAATATATCATATTAGCTTTCGTTGTGTATTTTTTTCAGTGCGATCCTTGTGGCTGATGTAGTTGCACAAGTTTTTCAATGTCAGGGTCCATGGTTGTTAGAGACAGACGAAGATCACCTCTAGTTACAATTTCTAAGCAGTTGCGAGCTTTTGATAATAGATGAGAAACTCGGCTAAAACCTGACTCAACTAGGTAAGACGTTGAAAAGGCAATGAAATATCATTTTACTTCCTGCCAAAGCAATGGGAATTTGATGGCAGTTTCACTACTTGTCCATAAGTTATTGAGGCCATGTTTAAATTTAGCTTGAGTAGTTTGATTACTCTGCAACTCAAGAAGGCTTTCTTGCAGTATGATGTCAACATCAGCGGCATTTTTCTTAAATGGGTCTACAACTCATTTCCATATCATTGTGCAATCTTTTTAAAATATCATCCTCATGCAGCTCCTCTTCAATAGTAGCGAGAGTTGGAAAATGGAACAATTTCTTACGCCCAAGATTAATCCTAAACAGATTAAGTTTTCCAAGGAAAGAGCTGATTGCCTGTTTGGAAGTTAAAAGATTTGTATCTTTACCTTGTATCTGTTTGTTTAGCATGCTTAGCTTGTCAAATATATATAAAAGGTAGAAAATGTCACACTTGGAAGCTATGATTTTTTTTCCAAGTGCCTTACCGTTCAGAAATGGTACAACACTCTCCCAGAGTTCAACGAAGCAACGCAGGCAGTTACCCTTAGAAAGCCATCTCACCCCTGTTTTCGAAAGTAAACGTTCAAACTATTCTTCGTTGTTTGCAGAGAGTTGTGGGAAAAGACGGTCGTGAAGTAGATTTGACTTGATAAGGTTGGTAGCCTTAATTACACTATCAAAAGCATCTTTCAGACTTCCTCCCAAATTTTTTGCAATCAAATGTTGACGATGAACCACGCAGTGTATGCAAAAAACATTAGACACAGTTTGTTTTAGATATGCAATGAAGCCCCCTGTATCTTTCTACCATAGCAGCAGCACCATCAGTTGCGCAAGTCATAATGTTACCCATTGGAATATTTTTTCTTGGAAATAGGCCAATACTTCTTGTAAAATTGTTTCCCCTTTAGTATGTCACAAGACTGCAAACAAAAAGGATTTCCTCTCTGAGTTCACTATTAACATCCAAAAACCCAACATACGCCATAAAAAGGGCTTGATTATCACTTACAGATGCTTAATCAATTTGTAATGCAAAATTCTTTACTTGTAAAAGTGAAACTAATTGATTTTATACATCCTTTGTCATTTTATCAATGCGTCTTTATATTGAATGGTTGCTTAACGGGATTACCTCCGTAATTTGTTTAGAATTCTGCTGCATAACAGTATAAATTACCACAGATAGTGCGAGCAAAATTAAATCTTTAACATTAGTATGGGGTTTTCCAGTTTTTGCCATTAGCTTGGAAATCTCGTAAGATACAATTAAACCTTTGTCTAATTTAGTTTTTCCTTTGCCAAGCAAAGAATCAATGGTGTTCCTTCCTTGGAAATCATCATGAAGTTTCTTAAAATAATCTAAGTGTTTGTCTTTCTTATCCTTGTGCTTATTCTCCAGATGCATTAGAAGCTTACTTGGGCGCATGCTTTCATTAGAACGCTCTGTCATACATATAAGACATATTGGCTTTGTGATATTGTTTGGAGACTGTATAAAACCCTATGCTTAAAACTCGCTTGAGTATTGTCGACATTTCTTTTTCACCTCATCAGTCATGGATAATCTGTGGAATACAAATATATATATATATATATATATATATATATATATATATATATATATATATATATATATATATATATATATATATATATATATATATATATATATATATATATATATATATATATATATATAGTGTATATTGAGTTGAAAATAAAACGAAATTTTCCGAATATTCTTGAAAACCTAAAATAAAATTATTATTGAGAAGATGAAAACGCAAATGTTTAAACATTGTATGTAATTTATATTGAACTAAATTGTGCAAACTGCATGAATATATATTTTCAAGAATATATTAAATATGATATTATTTATTTACTGGGTAAACAGTTTACAACGGTTAACCAGTATATGATAATTTTAACCCTATTTGATGCTACTCAATTTTAGATCGCAAAGCTGCAGAGCAGGGTATGTTCCACCTCGCCCTAAGAAACAATGAATATATTTTAGAGTTTATGAATGCTGGTATTCACATTTGGCATTATGCTTATGGCACCATTTAAACACATAATGAACATAAATGTAAATAAATATTATCACCAGAAAACGTACTATTTATTTAAACAATAAACATTTCGTATAAGCAACGCCGCGCAGCTGCAATGCAAGCGCGCGATGATGTTGTCGTAAGCAATTAATTTAAAGATAAATAAAGTAATCGTTAGAGATGTTATGCCTACTAGAAATACGACACAGTAAAGAGTGCACGTACAAAATATCCTTATCAGTAGCATATATTCTTATAAATATTATGTTTAGAGTCACCATATAATATTAGTAATTTTATGATGATTGAAAAGATACTCACCAAAATAAAAAAAAATACTGCACACAAACAAGATTGTCACGGGGCAGAAATGATGGTACAACTTGGAACATGGATACTGACTGACTGAGTTAGCAACTGCAACGAGTATTGCTACAGTGGGTGTGGAACATAGATACGACGCTGCCAAACGTATAACTGATAAATCATTACCACGTTGTTGTATATCGAAGAAAATGAAACTCAATGTTTTATGATTACTAACCTTAAATAGTTGCTTGTCACTAGATTAACAGATTATAGAGAACTACATATAGTCAAATATGCTATATGCCAAAAGGCCGATAATTAGATCATTTTCAAATTACTATAATAATTTTTATAAGAAAATGAATCTCTGTGGCCCCATTCATTGGACCTGAGGCTCCCTCACTCCCCAAATTTTATGACCCACCAGAAATATGGCCACACGTTGGGAATCGCTGCTTTATATCATTGAAGGCGGATTCGGCCCTCTTCATCCCATTGTAAAGTTAAATTGAGATGGTGCTTATTCGAGTTTTTCAACGATCTTGTGAGGTAAATGAGAGTAATGGGGGCATGTTTGTGAATTTTCTAGGAAATTGATTAAACCAAGAAATCTCTTATCTTTCACTGAGGATATGCCTACGGAACTCAAATTTTAGACTTAAAAGGACAATTTCAACCTTGCGAAGATCGGCTCGAAATGTTGCAATTGTTTAGCCTTTTTTCGCTTGCAATAAGCAAGTCACCAACATAGGCGATAATGAATCTTAGATTACCCAAAATATGATTAATAAAACACTGAAATGTTTGACAAGAGCTATATATAACTTATGAACGAACCCATCATTTAAAAAGCACATTGGGCGTTATAGTCACAGATTTTTCGATTAATGATGGATCTATTGCAACTTGAAAAAATGCATTCTTGATATATGCACTGAAATCAGGCAAATAAGTTAGGTGTTATCTAGCACAACGAGTGTCTGCCTTTAGTCATCAAGAAGTCACAGGTGAAACGTTAAAAGCTGTTTGGCTTCTGAACGAGATGGACCTCACTTGCCTAAATCCTCAAGCATGATCTTATCTAGCCTTCATTTAGTAAAGTTCTATTTTCTTCTTAATAATGCTTAATAATTTAGGAGATCATCGCCTAGTTCTCTACGCGACCTGATGACAAGTTTTTAAACGTATGATCGTAATAAGAAGGGGATAATTTTGGTACCGTGTCGTGGTATGACATTACATTATATCAATACCATATTATATCTATGAGGGAGGAACCAATAACTTGAAAGCGAACCGACAAAAGGGACGGAAAACCACGAGAGAGTGCAACGAGGTCAGGTAAATTATAAACAATGGCGAAGCTTAAGGTTATTTAAAGAGGCATGTACAAAAAAATATAATTTTATTTATACAAAAATAATGAGAGAATTGATGGGTAAAATTACCTCAGAGAATTAACGGACAAAATCACATCAGTAAACGAAAAGGGAAATTATAGTTATAAATCAGGCTATGAAGTTAGAACTTAAGGTATTCCAGGAGGAATTGGGTTACTGAAGGTGGGAGAGGGGTTGGCTTACGGATGTCTTCTGCACGTGAGGTGAGGCCGTTCGGAACTTCTGAGCGGGAGGTTGGAGTGATGACGGTTCTTCCAAAACAAAGGGGGGTAACTTCCGGTCCAGGGAAGAGTATTTCGGCTACCAGAAATGAGGAGGGTTTCGACAGAAGTTGTGGAGAGAAGTTAGGAAAATCACTCGAGGGCGATCGTTCAGTGGAATTACCTCCTGGCTGGGGCTAATTCCAAATACACAAAATAGTCCAGCTGTCACTTTGCTTTGTTGCTAGCACTTGACTCAGAACCATGGAGAATCTTCAGGGGTCTGGGCGAGATTTTCAACTCTGTGTCTACTCATGGGAGTCGAACACTATTTATGTCCAAGGCTCTCCCCGAGGGGAGTAAGCAGGAAACAGCTCTACTCTCAAATGGCCTCGAATCTTCTTGCAGAGGCTATTCTAGTCCGCGTAAAGGTGAATCGTGGGGGACGCGGTTCGAGGCTACAGCTTGTGGAAGAGGAGGGTTAGGCTTACCGATTTAGGCCTAACCGGACCTTCTGCAGCGCGTGGAAGTTCCGTCTGCTCAAGAGATTCAATGTGGGGTTCCCTCACATGCCTTTTTATGATAGCACAGATTACTGGGGTTTATAGAATTAATTCACTATATTTATTGAGAAACTGATGAACTTTAAATTCAAAAGGAGCGTGAAGAATAAAGTGCAAAGTGCAATCTTATGAAAAGCCCGCAGTGATAAATTAGTCCTACCGTCTACCAAACATGCGCGCTTTAAATGGAGTAGAATAGTGAAAAAGAAATAAATAATAGCGGCTAAAATTGCATAGTTAATATTAAGCCCTATAATTTCAACTGAAAACTCGAATTAGCCATGTCAAGGAATAGGTCATCGCCCCAGATAATACGTCTCTATATACATATATGTATCTATTGGTTGGGAGTAAAAAGATAAAAGCCACGAGAATATGTGTATATACAGTTTTATACACATATATCCTCTAATGTACGTACGCGTCCTTCGCTAGGTACAAGTACGTTCACTTCGTAAAAGTTATTCGTTGATTACGAGGTATAGGAGGGCGATTTTAATACAAGGGCAGATAGCGTTTAATGAGTTTACCAAGTTGCAGTGCAAGGATATATTTAAAGAGTGAAAACCAAAAATATTATATTAATAAGTCACTATTTAACATATATATGCATACGGGAAATATAGGAAATGTAACTAAGGATAATACTGACAGACTATAGATCATTGGTAATCGGGTGACGTTTACTACTTGGTAATTAGCTGTTAAAGGAGATAGTATAAACCAGTTATACAGAAGAAACATTTAAAAGTCGGAAAGTTGGTAGATTAACGGGAAATACAATCAAGGGTCGTTTCACCTTAAAAGAGGGTCATGTCCAGAAAGGGGAATCCTTTAGCGAGTCGGCGCGGTGAAATTAGGACGTAAGATGGTCGTGATTCTTGACCGAATATCCTGATGGTGAAGAGAATGAGGACGATGGGGCAGAAGACGAGTTCACGATCCTCCTTGAAGACGCACGATGGCACCTCTGCTCCAGAGAGGTGCAACCTCCAAAAATCGAGACTCTGAAGCGGCTCGGCGCGAAATCTCACACGGAAAACTGGAGATCCTTCAGGGGGGATTCCAGATGAGTCGAGAGGAATCCCAGCCAGTCCTTTGGGGACGAAACGATTCGAGGCTTGCTCTGAACAGAGTAAGCCTTCACAAAAGAGATGGAGCTGCCTGGTGAGATCCAACTTCGATGGTATACGCAAATACCAGGGACTTGAGGAAACAGACACACGATCTGAACCGAAAGCAACGGATTGTCTAGCTCAATCTGCCGACCTTCGAAAAATCCAGGGTATTTATATAACGGCCATTTTTTGGTGCTCATCGCTGGAAGGCACAGACGTCTGTGAGAAGGCTTCCGGCGCCTAGAGGGATTAGCTTTTGTCGCCTGACACAGGTCTTAATCGTCTCCAACGATGTTGTAGGAAACTTTCGGCTAACATTTTCCCGACTACGGAGATTAGCGTTTCATCAGCGAGGTGAAAGCTTTTATCACCCAACTTAACTACACCTGGGAGGCGCTGACGGATATTCAAATTCTGTATTCTTTTATTTTTCTCTTTGGATACAGCGCTTACTCCACGTGGAGTTATACTTAGGAGACATAGGCAGGGATAGAATTCAAGAAACAAATGAAATAGGGATACCTCTTGGCGTCCCTTTCCATTACAAGCCATAATAAATGATTTCAGTGTCCCCTCACCAATTGTTTGTATGTGGAATCTCGTTGCTGTTTTTCTTTGAACTTGAGTTTCATCCTTTTGTAGGTCGTTGTATGCAACAGAGATTATGGATATAACTAATCCGTTATCTACCGAAAACTTTCTTCTCGAGATGAGATGTGTGAGGTACAGAAATAGAGTCTGGAGATACTGTAAAACCACGTCCATCCTTGCCGCCCACATCTCTAGTTTCTCAAGTTTTCTTGTCATCCAGGCAAACAACGGTGGGTCTAGTTCTCAAATTCACGGTGATACCATAAAGGTCCGTGGTCAAAACGGGAGAATTGCGTGAACTGGATACGGTGCGTTCTCTGAGATGTCATAAATCTCTCAAACTTCGAGATCATCCGCGAGAGATTGGAGAGCTAATCTTTGATTGGATCTAATAGGGCGGTTTTTAAAATCTAATACGTTAAATTATTAGGTTCCTTTGACAAAGTTGATAGGTCATCAGTGACTGAATATGTCAATACTCTAATTGATGACCTCATATTTGAGGGCCATTTGTTATTCTCTCCATTGAGAAGGTTAATTAAATCTGATTAAAACTAGATTGAAGTGAAGAAGTTTGAAAGTCAGGGAGAGAAATTACGAATGTGGTAGTTCCATAGCCGATTTTATGTGGTTATCTATGACGCTGGTTGCGTATGGTTTCTTCGAAATTGCCAGTTGAGTCGTAAAGATGTAAATATGCAGAATTATCTTGTTGCAGGTTTCAGTAAGGAATGTTGCATGTGAAATTCCAGTGTCCTTCTAGAGTTATGATTTTTGTTGCGGGTGTCGAAGGTAACTCTAGGTTCAAGACGCATAGGACAACCTTTAGCTTTTTGTCGTTTTTCTCTTCCCTGATCAGTATGATATGGCACATCTCGAATTTCCTTATTGACAGGCAGGTTATAAATATAAAGTCAATTACTTCAACCTGATTTATTTTATTTTAATTCTCACAAGATAACAAGAGTTGAGCACCTTTATTCACCCAGGAACGATGAAATAGAGGAAGAATGAGAGGGTTCTAGTGAGTCGGAAAAAGTTTCCGGCAAAAAGAAGTGAAATCAGGATATGAAATGTAATAACAATCTCCTATTCCAGTAACAAGTTTTGTAACTCTTCTACATAATAACCTTATCTATTAGAATACACTATAAATGGTCTAAATTGATGGGTGGAGTTTTATTATAAAATAGTAAAACTACAATGAACAGTATGTACACCCATTCTAAGCATGGTTAATAGACCTTAAAGGGATTTGCAGGATTTTAAATGAAAAAGGGAGAAAGTTGGAGGCAGTTCCCACGTCCACAACGGTGACAATATGCGTCCCACGTCTCTATCTAGTATGATGTTTACTTAATCAAGCCCTGGAATGCAGCTTGTGTCCAATGCAAAGAGAAGGCGACACTTACTCTGTTTCTAAGCTCGATGTGAGCTTGGGAGAAGCGTATTCATGGGCCTTACAATTTAATGTCCGAGTCATCTCTCGAAATTGGGAGCCAAAAACTAAATACCAGAGCAAGCTTCGTCTGAAAGGCGTAAAAGAGTTGGTAAGTGAGCGATTTTCCAAGAAGGAAAGCGGGATGTAAAAGTGAGTGACAGAGTTTTATATTTTATTGACAAAATAAAATCTTGCGAATAATTTAACGGAAGAATGAGACTAATGGTTCAAAAAGTTAAATTTGAGGGAACAATAATATTTAATAATTATAAGTCTAGTAATCTGTGGCGCTCAGAGTGCAAGGAAAGAAGGCCTGTGGCAGACATATTGCAAGATAAATAGGCCCAGTGAGGAACTCCGAAAAATTGATGATCAATGTACTTATGAAATCCTAAGATAAAACGCACATATTAACTAATTCTCCAAAAGGATACGACATAAGAAAAATACGATTATAAAATTAGATAAATACTTGTAACTGTATATTTATTAGTGTAGGGGAATTGACCCTCTCCCTTCTCTCCCAGTTGAGACACAGGACGTTGACCGAAAAACATCCGGGACAGGCACCTTGGGTCAATCTCGTAACCACAGCCCCTCGCCACTCGTCCCTATGAAAAGCAAAACGGTTTAAACTGCAAGATCTCTCCTATGAGTGTGTATTCAATTTTACCTATAGGACGAAATGGGAGACGCGTTTCTCTCAAGCTCGAAGGGCCAGCTGGACCAGAGGTAAGACTTCTCTAGAAAAAAACTGTTTAAGTAAAAACCCTCCTGCGGCCCGTCTATAGCGCCCCGCCCCCTCCTACCCCTACCCCAGGGAGGGGACGAGGTATAAATACAAAACACTTGGGAAAAACGGGGAAGAATCCGTGAGTCAATCAGGCTACGAAGTCCCCTGCAAGAGAGGCCGGGCTACCAAGGGGACTAAGAAGTAGCTCATCATCGAACTAGTCCCTGGTAATCAAACCGAACTTTAAGTTAACTTTTTCAAGTTCAACTTATTCTCGTCAGAGAAATCCTTCCTCCCACTATCCTCGCCCTTGAAGAAGAAACCCCTTCCGAGTACACTCATCGCCCTTGACGAATTCTGAAACGAAGAAGAAAAAGCTACTTCTCGAGCCCGTTACCTAGTGGTCACACCGCACTCTAAGTTAACTTGGTTTAAGAACCAAGTTCAACTTACTCTCGTTAGAGAGACCCCTCCTATCTTGGTGAATCCTAAAGCACAGGAATAGTCCTTGCCATTGAAGAAGACCCACGCATAGTACTCTCCTCACCCTTGAAGAACCCCCCCCCCACTATCTGGTTGTACCACAAAGCACCGTGATAGTCCTGGCCCTTGAGGACTTCCGAAACGAAGAAGAAAAAGCTCCTTCTCGAGCCCGTTACCCGGTGGTCACACCGAACTCTAAGTTAACTTGGTTTAAGAACCAAGTTCAACTTACTCTCGTCAGAGAGACGCTGCCTATCCTGGTGCCTCCTAAAGCACCGTGATAGTTCTCGCACTTGAAGAAGAACCCCCCTCCCAAATACCATGTGGACCCTCATCTGCCACACTCGCCAAAGTCCCTTGTGACTGTCAAGTTATCCCGTCTGCCGCCAACCATCTGTTCGAGGCACGCTTTAAAGAATCCAACGGATTCCTGAGGTGTCTGGGCTCATTGAGTTCAAGGTTAGACTCAAACCCGCCGCCAGAGCAACCAAGGTATTTAAACTTCAGTAGAGACAATTAGCCTATTTTTTTTAGATTGAAGTGAGTAACGAGTTAACCAACATTATAATGTCAAGTTATAAAGCCTTCCTTAAGAACTATTGAAGGCAGTATTGTGCCTTTAAACTTGTAATATTTCTGTGGTTTAGGTTTATTTTTGTTTTTGTGTTTTAATTAAAGTTTTAGTTTGCTTAGCACTTTTGTTTATTCTAACCTCGAATCGTTACTTATGGCAAAGGGAACTTTTGAAGTTTAAAGAAGTCAAGACCCTAGATAATAATAATCAAAATCATATATCGCACTCTTAGAGAGATATAACGTTAATCAAGGAGTAGTACGTAAACAACCCATACGTACGAACATCCTTCCATCACTCGGTCCTTCCTATACCACGACTTAAATATTTTGGTGTAAGGTGTGGGGTGCTTCCTATACCACGACAATTAGAAATGAATAAGAAAGGCGAGCAAATAACTGGTTCCCACGTGGCTACTCCACATACACACATACATACACAAACAAGCAGCTGCGGGACGGAAATATACCAATGCTTGATAATTAAGGAAGCCGAGTAAATACAGAGTGAGATGTGCTTTGGCCGTCAAGTTTTCGTGAAGCTGTTCAAGGAAAAATAAACAGTAATCTCTCGATAGGATCTGCGAGCCCAACGGTTGGTGGAGAGGCTAACAAGCGAGTTTCCTATCGTTTGCTCCGCGCCGTGCCTTGAGAAGATAAAATAAGCCACGCCCCCTTAAGCAGGGGAGTTATAAATTGACGAAGACATTATGGGTAGTCACGTGGAGATCAGTTAAATCATTCCACCGGTTAGACGCAGGTAAAGACACCTGCCTCGTCCGTTTAGTATTACTGGCATCACGGGGTCGTCCGTCGCTCCTAACTCCTGTCACATTGCCTCAGCTACCACAACATTGGTAAAACTTACCTACCGCATCACATAACTCGATTTATTTCGCTGAGCCTAATAAAGTAGAGGCTATTTTCAAGAATAAAAATCTGTTTATCGTCGCTTTTAACCCCGAAGTAACCAAGGCACCTTCTGGAACCCAGCTTAGGAGTAGAATCTACGTCAACCTTTGCAGTCAAAGCAAACTCGACGGGGGGATCAAAATATAGTCACTCGTCATGCCAACCGAAATCCGACCAATGCATTTAAATGTCTTTAAATTCCTTTAGGAGGGCCATGAATGATCGATGGACGTATTTAAATTTTGGCGTAAAACTTTTACACTGCAAAAAGGTCAGACTATCTTATTCCTTCTCGTTTCACAAACTCCTTATTAAGGTCCTGATAACATAATCTTAAAAAACTGTAAAACACATCGAAAAATTCTACCCCCAAATTTAAGTTATATAAATATTTAGCGTAGAACGTACGATCGTCCTTCCTTTGACTAAGGGACCGAATTCCTGACATTCTTTATTCGTCGATCGTTTACCTTTAGTGCTTTGCTAACTTTCTCTTACCCTATGTTGTTCAAACTAAGCACCAAACCAATTAAAATATAGAAGAGATGAGCACCGGGGTGTTTGCCTTTCCTCCATACGGGATCAACCAAACTTATGAAGTTAATCATCCGATACAAACGGAAAACTTAACCATTTTGGCTGAATCTCTCCGTTATCATATTCCCCTTCTCGAAACTCTATATGTATTCACTAATAAACCCTCCCTAAATAATTATGTGCCCTTCATCTTTAACACATAACTCGTTGAATCCTTGCCAATAATTAACCCCATAATTCTCTTCCCTTCTTACGGTGACCTCTTTGTCGTGTAGTGGTGTATGTGATCATAATTTGCGTTATTGAATTATTTCTGGTCTTTCGAGTTTTATATTAGATGTAACTCTTTAAAATTATTAATATTTAACGATGGTATCTTTTAATTATAGATAACACTGAAGATTGTAAAAGGATTTACCGAAAGCTCTGCCAAATATGTAAATGCTCGTGTGTGGCCTGGTCTTATATATATATACGACGGGACTCAGCGCCTTGTCCAGCTCCAGCGTGTTTCTTTCAGCACACTGAGCCTAAATAAGGTCTGTGCGTAACAAATATTACAAATATATATATATATATATATATATATATATATATATATATATATATATATATATATATATATATATATATATATATATATATATATATATATATATATATATATATATATATATATATATATATATATTTAAATATATATATATATATATATCTATATATATATATATGTATATATATATATATTATAAGTCTAAAATATCATAACTAACCCAGAAATACAACCTTGCAAGTCTTCCTCAGCAGTCTCGAAACACAAAATGAAAAATACTCCTGTTTAGGCCACAAAGATATAAACGAGTGCATATGCGCATCTACATATATTATGATTCCGTGTTTGTTATTCCGAGGTTAAATGTATATGAAAAACCAAAGGCTGGAGCAGGACAATTGGAAATTCTGAAAAAAAAAAAATTAAAGCCGAATAAAACATTTTTAAAAATTTAGGTTAATCGTTTGACGATTTTTTTTAAAAATATATGCAAAACTAACATGTTAACTCAGAAACTAGTGTCTATAACGAGTTGCTTTCTTGATGCATCTTTAATGGTTAGATGTAAAGAAGGGTTTGGGTTATCATCCTGTGAGAAGCATTTGTTAAATTTATTTAAATTTCCACATTTGATTGAAAACAACGAAATATTAACAAAGAGAAAACAAACGAAGACATTGAACAGGGATGAAGTAGAATTTCATGGTATATTCAAACGTGCGACGAAGAAAGAAAAAAAATGGCCATTTGTGAGCCCATCAAAGCACAAGTAACGAAAAAAGACAAAAAAATGGAATAGTATTTTTTGGAAGAAGAGGTGATTACAGTTAAATGAGGTATGAAAGAAAGGAAAAACGTGCAACTATTAAACTCATTTAGCTGGTAAAAGGACAAAATTAAATGGCCAGAAAAATTTTTTTTAAAATTTTAGACATTAAACTGCCTTAATAGGCAGAAACCTGAAAAATCATTGAAATATGCATGAGATCCTGGAAGGGATAATCAAAAATGTCGTATTTAAAAAAAATATTATAACAGATTACTATGATTTTTACTTTGATGATTAAATGATTTTTGTTAACATGGCTGTAAAAACGAATCTAAATTTATATCTAAATTGTGTTTAATACCTAGCGATTATAGATAAGCCTATTTCCAATATCCGTGATATTGACTGAATCGTTATCTAAAGCACGAGTGAGGAAGATCCCCTTGAGGATGCGAGGCCTTTAAGGAATTGTATATAAAATGCTGGCTAATAAAAAGAAATGGCGAGATAATCCACATCACAATATTTTTTCTCTAGGACTAATATTTTCCTATTTTACAGTCTCTGGTAGTGATTTGTCCTGTATTTATCCTCTTTGAAATTTAATAGTCATTTTTCTCTTGCCTTAGCTTTATGATTTCATAGGATTCTCTATAGTGGAGTATAGGTTGTTTTAGTTATTTCCAATTTTATTCACATTTTTTCCCTCGACTTGGTCTCATTTAGTTACAGTAGTTACTTAAAGCTGCCAAGTTCTCTGCAGACACTAAAAAGATCCAAGTTTTAAAAGGAAAAATGCTTTTTGGAGTTTAATCTATGGATGTTCGTTTAAGAAACGTCTAGTCGTTCCATTTTATTCATATGGAACATAGCAACCCAAGAACATTTAGGGCCAGCCTCCATGATTGGGGTGAGTCAGTTAGGCAGAAAACGACGGGTCATCCCACAATTACCTCATTAATGGCCAGGTGTAGAAAAGTTGTGAGTGAATCTAACGAAATTCGGAATGATTCAAAACTTTACGAAAGAATGGGCGTAGAAGTTTCGACCCAATTTTCAGGAACGACTTTAATATAATGGCTAAAGTTATCCTCAATGGAAATGTATGTATTAAAAATTGACATCTAATGCCATTCAAGTAAAAGTTTCAGTTTACCAAAATTATCTCAAATAGCTATGTATACAATATTATAAAATTTCTTCCATGCTAGTTTAATCGTATGTATGTGCAATACAGCCCAAACGTAAAAAGGTGAAAGGACTAGAGTTTACCGAATTTATTATTTACCATAATGAATGTAAATTCTAGTCTGTTATAAATTTTCGGTCATATAAAATTATTAAATTATTTACTAATTAGGTGTCCTTCTACAATCTCAAACTAGGAAAAAAATGTCCTTCATGGAATTAAGGTAATTTCTTTTGAAAACAGTTCGTGTATGAACGCGTCTTTTTTGAAAGCATCGATCTGGAGACGCTTATCGCTCACTTACACGAGGCTTAAACCGCGTCCTTCTGTGAACGGTCGGGGAAATAAGTGGATTTTCTCCATTCTAAAACGATCTCAAAGAACATGCCTTAGAAATCTAGCTAATCAAGAGGATACAGAACTCTACTGGGTTCTAATCCTCTTTGAGTTTTTAGTTCTTTCAATACTTTGGTTTCCTTTCACACTCGAGTGCCTGTGAATTGTGGTGGACGCGCCCGAAAAGGCCCTTGCTTGAATCTCCCCCAACGCTTTGTCTAGCAGCTCCCATAATCCGACAATCGATAAATGCGTGCTCCAAAACGTCAAAAATAAGTGGCCGGGATTTCTGAAAAAAATAGCATTTCGATATTTTACTAGAAAGAGAAAAGATTGAATATATAAATGAAAATTTTCACTTTAAAACGGGGACAATAATTTATTACTCAAAATAGGTAAACACCATAAGTTTTCATGTTCCTTGCTTCCGAGATGAACAAGCATCTACTCGTATTAACGCAGCTTACATTGTACAATGGCGATTACGCCCATATCCATGGATGCAAACAGGTAAAAGCGAGAGCAGCTGGTGCTATTAATCCCAGGGTTTGAGTAACCCGCTGCCAGTGGTTACCACTCTGGCTACTTACAATTTTCAGATAATTTCTAGTCACACTAAAGAGCTTATTAAGTGGACGAAGAAATTAAGAGGAACAAAAGGAACATATTAGAGAGCGAACTCAGTTAAAAAAGGAGAATGGAGGATGGAATTATAAAGGAACTCAATAGCAATTCTTTTTCCTAATTCTGTATTTCATCTTTGCACGTGCTCGTAAACTAAAAGATACCGCTTTAATATGGTACTTGGTTTAGAAAATGGTATATATTTTATATCAGCTGAAAGATCTCGCTTACTAAAAAAAATCTTTAGTAGATTGAATTTGCAGCTGCACTAGCTAATGTTATCTAGTAAATTTATCCTTAAAAGAATCTTCTAAATGGAAAAGAATTCTTTTTAGGGAATTGAATAAATCAATGATGTATTTGCGTTATATATGTATCAGTTTGTACGTATTATCGAACTAATTAGTAGAATAAAAATTAAGATGTTAGAGGGCTCACTTTATTCACTATGGGGAACTACGCTAATCTTTTAGCGTTGTTGTGGATTGTGTAATAAAAAAGAGTAACCGCAAATTGTATATAAAAGATAGAAAATGGTTAAGGAAACCTTTAGGTCATGGAATCCTTGTTTTATGCTAATGATCGTATATTATTTTAAGAATATATTGAAGTTCCGTAGAGTTGCCAGAAGGATAAATGTGATGAAGACAGGAAGACAGTAAAGAAGAGATGGGCGCGTAACTCTCTTAACTTGCTTCAACTCCGCTAGAAAGCGATTCGAAATTTCCTGGTGGTACAAAAATCTGGTAGAATTTAGCTATTTTAATATAAACTTTAAATTTGGGGAATGTCTTTTTTTTGTATGGAAAAAGAAATATAAAAATTTAAAATGGTGCAAAAGGATAAATTTAAAATTTTAATTTGTATGAAAAGAATTGATAATATATGGATTTAATGTATGTAAGAAATTATTTAATGAAAAAAGATATTAATCAAATAATAGATGATAATATTTGGATGGTATGGGCTTGTAAAAAAATAGATTCAGCAAGGTTATTGAAATAGTTAATGTGTAAGTTTGTTTAATTGGAGAATAAAGGTGGATCGGCTGAAAATAATAGATTGAGTTTAAAGATAAATGTAGGCAAGAAAGAGATATTTTATTTGAATAAGCAAGAAATTTTACATGCGAGAGATCTTTCTAAGTTCAGGTGCTTAGTGCCACTGTTTCGGGTGAAGAAACTTGTTTCGGCGAGATGACTTAAATTTGGATGTGAGTATAGCCTTTTAGGAGATAATGATAATAATAATATTATTATTAGATATTATTATCAGATGTTTATATTCCACTTTTGGGATATCATTCAAAGATAACCATTTAATTACAACTTTTGTGTTAATAATGGTTTGTGTTCTCTTTTTGTTAGATGTACATATGCTATAAATTAAATAAGGCCTTGATTAAAGTTTCTTTTGTTGTATTTATAACATTTCATTCAATTCAATTTAATCAACTAAATTTCAATGTAGGCAGAAACATAGTCAATGCAATTAAATCTACTGAAATAAAGTTAAACATTGAACGCATTCTTTTGTATAAGAGATTGGATACTACATAATCACAATCTCCAAAGCACAAATGAAATTTAAACCTAGCAAAACTCCTTTAAAAACTTCTTGGAATATGCTGATAGAGCCTTCGATAGCGTTGTTTGATTATGTATGAGATCAGGCAAGATAAACAATGAGAATATTTTAATGTAACTTCTTTGGATGCAGCCATTGGAGTTCATGAAAAGTTGTAGTAAAGAAAAATGGGCAATATTTACATGACTTATGTTACTAATCAGGTGTCAACAGGTCTCTGAGTCATCGTATGTATTTCAGTATCTTTATCGATTAAGCAAGACTTGTAAAGTCAAATCTGTATCAACTGATGAATAAATATTGGAACTTGCGCCTGACATCTTTTGTCGATCGATTATCTTCCTTTTTAATCGTACCCAGCATCAGCTAAACAAGTTGAGCATTCTGTGTTTGCTTCATCTACAGCTAGTGTTCCAAAAACAATGCTAGTTCCTTGGTGAGCATCCTAAAAACTGAATACCGATCGCTTTGATAAAATTATCTAGTCAAATTTTATCAGTATGTTTTCATATCTTCTCTACTCAATCACCACTTCAGATATGATTATTGGACAAAACATTTCACCCCTGTGGACTCGGAGAGTCCTAACAGCTTTAGTAAAATGAATGTATGTATTTAACTATAGTTTTATAATTATCTAGTCGAGCAAAATATTACACTATTATTTTATTCATTAACACGCCTATAGAAGAGATATGCAGTATTAATTGTCAGTAAGATATTTCTTATTAGCCTGGAATTCGCCCAAGTGTGGACATATACAGTGATGTTATTCTCAACAGAGCAATCAGCAGTTTTAATTGCTTTTGACATGGCAAATATGCCTCAATCACTGTTATGTTGAAGCAAAGACAAATATCAAATTTGTGGTCTAGCTTTATTTTTCGGAAGAGTGTATTTATTGATGCATTAATAAAAGTTTAAGGAGATAAAAACGAAAGCCTTCTATTTATAAATGAATAAATCGCTTTGCGAATGGAAGACAGGAGGGTGGGGACTACATTCGCAGTGGCAGAGAGTCAACGTCAGTAGCAATATAAAACTTCAATTATGTGTGGATTAACAGTGAAAATAAAAGCATGCAGGTTAATTTTATTCCATTTTGACCGACGTAAGTAAGCATTTTTGCTCAATGGGTGCCAATTTGTTGCGTGAAGATAAGTTGGAGAAGAGATTTACTCTTTCACGGCAAATTTTGAACAATTGGTATGATGCTCGCGTGGATGTTTTGAAAAAAAACTGTAACCTGAGATGAGACTTGGAATTACATATATGATCCTGAAGACAAAGAACAGAAGAAGACCCATAAAAGCAAAGTCTGAAAGATTAGGAGGATGGTAATGAGCACTGATTTGAGGTATGCTGAAGGTGTTAGAGTTTTTGACTTTCTCAAGGGGCTACATAATACAAAAGCTCTCGTATTTGCAATTAGGAATAGTTCCAAGACAATAGTTACGAGGTTGACTAGAAATCGCTTCATTTGGTCACAGTTCTCTTTCGACCATGTAATAAAAATGTTTTCCCTGATGCGTTTACCCGAGCTTCTTGTGTTTTAGTCTTTTACAAATCGTCTCATAGACACCCAAGTATTATAGGAATGCTACATTTCACCCATTCAAAGTATTTATTAATTTGGTTAAATTTTGGTAAATGTCCGCTCTCCCTTTTTGGATAATTCATATATCTTTGTCTTTAAAAGTAATTATTTTTTAATTTAGAGGCTGTTTTTCTTGGGTAAATCACCCCAAAGTGTGCTTTTTGTTTTTTGGGGTTAGATTATTGCAATTGCATCATATTATATTATATAGAATATTAAGCTATTATTAAATAAACTCGTAAAATTTATAATCCGAAAGCCTAGTATTATATTTGAATTCAAAGGCGATTGCCAGGTGTTGTTAGACCTCTAATTTTTATACATTGTTTCTTGACTTCAGACATATGTACATAGAGGGTCACATTTCTTAATTTTATGGAAGAATTGAATAAAACTCCGGTGATAACTAGTATATTGTTTTAAAAAACATCATATCAAAACATGAGAGTCTTTGGACTTTTCTTTATTCTAGAGCACGTGTTTGAAATGAGCTCCATTTAGCTATGTGCATTTCTTGAGGTGCAGCACAAAGTTGTCCATGATGTCCTTACAAACCAACTGACTAATAGCTCTGATCTCCTCCCTGAAGCTTTCTTGAGTTATGTGATGGTCTTGGGTCTCCCTGCGTACACTCTGGCTTTAAGGTAGCCCCAGAGAAAGAGAAGTTTCGAATAATTTCATCAAAACCTAGATGGGCGTGTAGCAGCTAACATCCTTGCTAGCTCTTACAAAAGGATAATTTCCCGTCTGGGAGATTACTCATCTCGCTTCTATTAATTCATATTCATTGACGACAATTCCAATCATATATAAAGTACAATTTCCAACAAAATTTACCTTACGAATCGTCTGATAATAATAATTATCTTATACGTTGTACGATATACAAGGTGTCCCAGAAAAAAGTTAATCGTACTTCGAATTAGTATAACTCAAAACCCATTAGAGATTTTTGAGTTCTGCAAAACAAATCAAATTTAACAACTATGTATCTGTCGATTCTAGAAATTTCATTAAATTCACTTTTACAATATTGATACACTAATGGGTTTAGTGGAGGCTATCAAAATTATGTTTGCGCAAGGAAGTAAAATAATGAAACCCTGAAGTTTAAAATCAACAAATATATTTTAATCCATTTCATATGGGTAATACAAATTCATTTTTTAATTTTCTAAGCACCGTTTCCTTCCACATGTCCTTCATTTCTTAACAAACACAGTTGTGCCCTTGATCGCATTGATTGAACAAGCTTTTTGATTAACTTGTGATTTTTCTTAAGCCCATTGACTTCACGTGTGATACTATCTCTTAATTGATTGATGCTTTGTGGTGGAGTAGAATACACTTTACTCTACACTTTATTAAGAAATAATTGCACGGTGTTAAGTCAGGGGATTTTGAGGGCTATTCAATTTCATGATTTAGGCGACAATGTGGTTGTCAAACGTTTCTCTTAGTCTTGTTCTTACAGCAAGCTGTCTATGAACTGGTGCGCCGTCCTGAATCCACCAAAGTCTATTGAATTGATTGCCGTAAATCTGGCGGAGTTCCGGGAAGATCCTTTCGTTGATAATGCTCAGGTAGGCAGCACCATTCAAGTTATTCTCGTAAAACAATGGTTCGACAAGACAGCCATTCCCGCATATTCCGATCCACCGAGACACTTTCTGCTGACAAATACGTGTGTCAAAGTTGAATGCCGAAGGGGGGGGGGGGATCAGCGGTGCATATTGCCGAATGTTATGGCTATTTACTTTCCATTCATGAAAAAGGCTGTCTCGTTACCAATCACAATGTTTTCCAAGAAACTAGCAGGTTTATGGAGAAGCCATTCGAAAAATTGTCTACGATGAGGAAAATCAGTTTCAAGAAGCTAGTGTCTTGCATGCATCTTATAGGGATGTCATTTTAAGTCATGTTTAATAATGCGGTTAATTGATGACTTTGACAATTGTAACCCATTCTTTCTGACTGATACATGTGGATTTTGAAGAAGCGTCATCTGAACATTTTTGATATTTTCTGTTGTTCTTATGGTTCTCATACGACCCGAACGACCTTTATTTAGATTTAAGCATATTCCTTCATGTTGGTATTTGCGAACATTTTTTCAAATTGTGGGCTTCCTTGGTGGGTGCCTACCTGGAAAAGGTTGTTCAAATGAATCTTGTACTTGTTTAATACTGCCAGTCTTAATAAAAGTTTGTCACTACAAATACGCGTTGATCTTTTGTTAACTGCATAATTAAAAAGGTTCTATGGAAGTAAACTTTTACACAGAAATGCCTTGATTTGCTTAGTAAGCAATAATGAAGAGACCATACTACAGCGTGGCTGAAAAACTACTGTAAAATGGCCTAGGCTTTGCTTGAAGAATCGCACAGTGACCTAGGCTACCTAGGCTCCCTACGCCTCTCTTGAAAGTGCACGGTGGCCTAGCATTCCTAGGCTTCGTTTCATTATTTTACTTCCTTGCGCAAACATAATTTTGATAGCCTCCACTAAACCCATTAGTGTATCAATATCATAAAAGGGAATTTAATGAAATTTTCAGAATCGACAGATAAATAGTTGTTTAATAAAACACTTTCTACATGATCTAAAAATCTCCAATAGTTTTGGAGTTATGCTAATTCAAAGTACAGTTAACTTTTTTCTGGAACACCCGGTATATTTCAACCAATCCAAATCATTGTCTGTTTGTCCCTTTTACTCGAGTTCACTCAAGCCTTGAATTAAATTTTCTTTTCATTCTCCTTAGTACTCCATCTCTTATTAAATCTCCTCGAAATTTATTTCCACAACCTGTATAATTTCAGACCACACACCTCTTAATAAAAACACATAGGATGAATAGTTTCCCTCGGACCAGTATGAATTTTGCTCTTTCAACCATTACGGCCACATTTCCTTCGTCTGTGCAAGCCTGCCTCTCTTTTTCGATTTCATCAACGAGTAGCTCGCTGGCGGTAATTAGTCATTCAGGGGTTAGCAACCAGGATGTCAGCGCCCGAGGCCCCAACCACCCACCCATCGTGCTTCCCGCTTTTGATGCGTCCAGCCCTATCACTTGGTTGTAAATTTGCGAAGTTCTTATGGCTCATCAACCAATATCCGACCAAGAGCGGATATACCTCACGCAAAGAGTCCTCATGAGTATTTTTACGTTATGTCGGGGGATATTGCTCCAAAGTGGGAGGAGGGGTGTATGGGAAGATTTGAAGCATGCATTTAAGGTGTAGTTCGTAAGATACCAGGTTGAGGATTTACGCGAGCTCTTAAATACGCCAAGGATGGGTGACCGCCGCCTCACGCGTTTCCTCGAGAACCTAAAGGAGTTAATCTTAGCTAAAGGTGCGAACTGTAAGCATTTAGATCCTCTTATAACAGAAATCTTTATGCGCGGGATTCCTCACCACATTAGTCCCCTTATTATTTTTTGGGGAGCACAGCAATGTGGACCAATTGGCTGCATCTGCCGAAATTATATATCTAAATCCCTGCGTTAATTGGGGGACTGTCCCTCCCCCCTAATCTAAACATTTCACAGGTTAGGTTATCTAAGGATTCTGCAGACAACCGGCGGACTCGTGTAACGCCTCTTTCCCTCCGGCGCAGGACTTAGCTGCCACGTTGGAGAGAATCGAAGGGGAGCTAAAACATCTAAAACTCCAATGTGGGACCACGCGAGAGCACAGTCAGAAGGGTGAACGGAACGACAGGTGCCGTTCGTCCTCTCGAAGACGAAACCAACGAGTACATTCCAGCCCAAGAGGTGAGGTGCGGTATTCATTTACTCATCTTCTTACCGCCTATTCCTCTCCACCTAATTTTCCCCACTCTCAACCAAAAAGTATATGCTGGTACCATGATAAGTTTGGTGGTAATGCCGTACACTGTATACAGCCTTGACAATATTACCACTCATCCTATTCTCAATTAAGTGCTCGTTCTTAACAATTTCGTACTTCTCACTGTCTTACTACTTCTATTGTTACTTTCATCCAACCAACTAATTGGTGCTGGTATCAAAATATATATGTTGCACAAGCCGTAAAGTGCTTACAGCTCTGCACATATTTACTACCAGTACCTCCTTCTTCTAACGCTCATCCACCACTTTCATCTCCTCAATAACCAATTCTCTCTTTTCAATCTGATGCTCCATTCCAACCTCAATCTTCTCATCCTAATAATTCCAATTCTACTTTAAACTAAAAACACAAGTGATCAATGGGTCTATCACCTCTGCCCTTCTTTCACTTACTCAGGTTGATCCACCGTTCCTCATTTACGACCCACTTTCTGGCTTTTCATATTTAGTAGACACTGGTGCTCAATGTA
This sequence comes from Ceratothoa steindachneri, assembly GCA_963969495.1. Taxonomy (NCBI): domain Eukaryota; kingdom Metazoa; phylum Arthropoda; class Malacostraca; order Isopoda; family Cymothoidae; genus Ceratothoa; species Ceratothoa steindachneri. The sequence goes on from OZ018326.1 coordinate 121,590,209, forward strand.
GTGTTATTCCAGCATCTCTGGACGATAAAGATTGTTCCTCCACTGATGTTGTCCTTAAAGCCGCTAATTCTTCAGATATAAGGACTTATGGAAGGTGTATCCTTCAATTGTCTCTTAGCCTCCGTAGAGTTCTTCGATGGACGTTTATTTTTGCTGATGTTGACTTTCCTATTTTGGAACTCAATTTTCTTTCTGCCCACAACCTTTTGGTCGATTCTCGTAACGGCAAGCTTATCGATCGCACTACCTCACTCACAGCTTCGGGTTCATTTTTCCCATCGTACAGTTCTCTCCTCTCTGTCCGTTTTCCATCAACTGATCCCTAAATATAGTTCACTCGTGTTCTCGTTATCGTTAGACAAAGTCCCCTCGAGATTATAATTCGAGCAATTATTGTATGCCCAAAACTATTCCTAAGTCCATCCATCCATACATTAAATATATCATATCCTGTAAATTATATCGACCAAATCTTATATTAAAGATATCCTATATATCATTCCATAATTTCTAACTCAATTTTATATAAATATTTATTCGAATATATAATTACTCTAATCCTACATTTATATTCGATCAAATTCATTATTCTCATTCTGAGTATTTCCCATTTTCTCCTCGCTCTTTGCTAGAATTCTATATCTTTCTCGTTAATTTATAAATAAATATAGAAATACACCACTCTTAATTTCCCCTGAAATTGCAGGTTGTCTATTCTCATATTTACTCTATTAAAATCTAACACGTGACTCCTCTATTCTCATTCCTTATTATTATAAAGCATTAGTTAGTGAAAATCCAGAATCCAGGCTTAACTTTCCCATCAACCTTAATATATATATATAATATATATATATATATATATATATATATATATATATATATATATATATATATATATATATATATATATATATATATACAAAGAAAGCAACTACAGGATCTGCAGGTGATAATACAACCACCACAGGGCTATGCCATTTTTATTTTCTGCCTTTCAAATAAAATTTGAAGACAGAAAGAAAGATGCAGAAACCTGGTGTAGCTGACTATAAATACATATAGTACAAGAGAATAAGAGTTGGACGCGAATGAGCAAATGAGACAAGAAACCGGAGGTTTTTAAAGGCAAGAGAGAGGGACATTAGAAGAATCCAGAATTAAAGGGGGCAGAGGGCGGCACAGTGAAGGCGATCCTGTACCGATAAGACAGAAATAACGTCAGGGGAAAAAAGTTTTGAATTCCTGGCCGAGAATTCAAAACTTTTTTTCCCTGGCGTTTTATCTGTCTTCTCGGTAAAGGATCGCCTTTCCTGTGCCGCCCTCTGCCCCCTTTGATTCTGGATTCTTCTAGTGTCCCTCTCTCTTGCCTTTAAAACCTCCGGTTTCTTGTCTCATTTGCTCATTCGCGTCCAACTCTTATTTTCTTGTACTATATATATATATATATATATATATATATATATATATATATATATATATATATATATATATATATATATATATATATATATAAATATATATATATAACTTAAATCACATGACACGTGATATAATGGATGCAATTTTTTAAGGCCCAAAGAAATGAAAATTGGCATCGTGACACTAAGGAAGATGACTGTCGTAGAATGGACTCTCGACGATATACCATATAAACTATTCGTTGAGGGAACTTCTTGAATTATCTTTAGAGTGCGTGGATGTCTAGGCTGGGCGATATTATGTATCTTCGATATGCTTAAGAAGTGGAACTGAGCTCAAGGATAATAATATTGCTTTATTATATAGAGTTTTATTAATAATAACTATTAACAACACACAAAACGGAAAATATTGACATAAACAGATAATGGAAAGGGTCGTGGGGAATCGAACTAATCCAAGGATTAAAAGATTTGAAAAGGTAAAACAAATATCAAGTTACAGGGAGGGGATGGTTCGCTAAACCATTTAAAGCACAGGATATATTTGACAAAAGGGTTAAATACTGAAAGGTAACGTTCGGCTTACGTAATTATACTTGTTGTGCAGAGGAAGGCGATGTGAAGGAATTTCAGGCCGCTGGCGAGTTCCAGCCGAAGGATGGGGGGGATTAAATGATCCTGACGTGGCGTCTTGGGAATGAGAACCATTCTTAACAAACGGCTTGAAAAACAATGGCTGTTCTACGTTGTTCTCTTCTGAACACAGGGGGGGGGGTTGAGAACCGTCTCTTGTCTACGGGCTCAAGAACAATGGCTGTTCTAAAGTTGTTATCTTGTGAACAAGAGCGGAAAGGGTGAGAACCGTTTCTTGGCGAATGGGCTCAAAAGAACAATGGCTGTTCTAACGTTGTTCTCTTTCTAAACAACAGGAAGGGGGTGAGAACCGTTTCTTGTCAACGGGCTCAAAAGAACAATGGCTGTTCTAATGTTGTTCTCTTTCTGAACAACAGGGGAAGATTTGTGGACTTTGCATCACGAAAGGCTCAAACCTTGGCACTCAAGGGATATTGTCCTCCTTCTGGACAAGTGATGGTGAATCTCGAGGTCGAGGTCCCTTGGCGCATAGGGTGAGAGTGGGTCGTAGTGATGTTTCGCGACGAAAATCTGGATCTCCAATCTGAATCTTAGTGGTTAAGTTTCTATATGAATAGTCAGGACATCCCTTGGCGTGGGGGACAATTGAGTGGGAGCTTCGAGGGAATGCACAGCCGAGCCTGGGAACAATGCCTTATCTGCCCATAAGCCTAACTCAATCTGGCGAGGACGGCGCATGGGACGACGGGGGAAGATAAACCTCTTTGTTTAAACATTGCCTTAGGTGGCTGCGATAGTCCGCCAGGCTTCAGAGCGAAGATGCACGTGGGTAGCATCGTGATTTTAAATAACATGTCATAGTAGTTGAAATTACGCGGCCTCAATCCGTTCTATCACACCCCTCCATTCCAGGGGAAGTTGTCACTTCGAAAAAAAATGAGAGAAGGGACAACGATAAAGCTCCGTTGTGGGGAACTTGTTTTCTTGTACCAACCGTACCTTCCTGCACTTAAATAGTATTTCCTCAATACATATGATTATTTTGATATTTTGATTATGGGGGAAAATGACCTTTAATACAAACTTAATAGAAAAAAAGGGGCATGGAACAATGAAATGATATAAAATTAGTACATATGGGAAAAAATTTATACGTAATTTAATGGGTACACATATATATACATACAAAAAAAAATAGACATTGAGCGTTACAAAATTCAGACGTATACATTAACTAATTATCTTACAAGAGAATTGTATCCTACGAATACAATTACTCTACGCTATTCGGTAACGCATTCCTACTGAGTGCGTCAGCGACCTGGTTATCGGAACCTTTTATATAATTTATTTTAAATTGATACTCTTGCAAGAGTAAACTCCAGCGCATGATTCGGCCGTTGGAGTGTCGCACATTCCTAATATAGGCTAACGGACGGTGGTCGGTTCCTATCTAAAATTCTTTTCCTATCAAGTGGATTTTTAATTTGTCTATAACCCAGATAATTGATAGAGCATCCTTCTCTATAGTGGCATATCACTTTTCGCGTGGTAATAATTGGCAACTAGCATATGCAACTGGATGACTCGTTCCGTCATCCTCGTATTGAAGGATTACACCTCCAATGCCCTCGTTGCCCCCGTCGGTCTTAATCCCAAAGGATTTTTCCGAGGTGGGCAACTTTAAAATGGGGGCAAAAAGGAGCTTACTCTTGAGCTGATTAAAATGGGAAACAGCGACATCATTCCAACGTAGACGATCAGGGAAATTGTTTTTTAAAAGGGGGCTGAGGGGCGCCGAAATTGCAGCGAAATTTGGAACAACTCGCCGATAGTAAGAAGCTGATCCTAGGAACGATCTTAATTGCTTCTTTGTTATCGGGAGGGGCATGTCGGCGATTGCCTTAATCTTGTCCTCTTGGGGACCTAACCTGCTTTGTCCTATTTTGAAACCCAAGTATTTTATGGTTTCGTGGGCAAAATGGCATTTGCTGGGGCCGATGGTGAGGCCATTTTCGCGCAGTCGCTCGAAAAGAGCTAATAGGGTGGTTAAATGGTGACTCCATTCAAATAGTTCTTGTAGCTGACTCTTTTGATGTGGTGTCAGCTGCGCGTCAATATCCAGGTCAGAGGGTTCAAAAGACTCGCCTGGTAGGGAAGGAGGAGGGTAATCGGCATCAGGTTGGATGCACATTGTCTGTATTACATTAAGGGACTCCGCGGGGTAATCTTCTTCAAGCGCCGATGTTTCGTCCAGTACTACGAACGTATCTCCATGGGCGCGTTGGGGGTACTTTTTTTCTTGGGGTCCACGGACAGTCTCTGTGTCCTTGTCTTGGACCTTATCGCCTAAGGGTGTTAGTAATTCACACTCCTTTTGTGCCATCCTAAAGTCCTGGTTAAGGGTCTCCGAGACATCGGAGGGAATCGGGGTTCTGATGGGGACGGGCTCCTGGGCATTTTTTTTAGCTCGGCCTCGGGGAAGGGCGGCCTGAGACACAGGGTCAAGACTTACTTGGGGGCTCTGTCCTATAAGTACGGAACAGAATTGTATGGCTGCTGAAATGACTTCAGCCCAGCCATCATAATATTGACACTGCAGGTAACATCTAACGACGGGGAATTGGTTCGCCCGTCCAAGGTAATCATGTACCACCGCAAATTTTTCGTGGTTAGGGTCCACTAGGGAGAGGAGTTCGTCAGACACGATGAAACACGTACATCCTGTGTCCCTGACGAGAGTCAATACTCGGCAGCCGTTCACGCTGCCCTCCTCAAATTTTAAAGTTCCCGATGAACTTTTATCAAAAACAAAATTTACCTGGTGGCCTGACGGAGGGGAGAAGTTGCTGCTTGGGTCTGCACCACCGGTGGAGCCGGGCCTGCATTAATCTGGTAAACTTGGTGGGCTGGTCCGCTTTTAAGCCTAGAATTTTGGGGGCAATTCCAGCTCCTGTGGTTTTCTACACCACAGGTGAAGCATATGATTGGTCGCTTCGGGAAGAGAGATGGAGGAGAAATCTTAACGGGAGGTTTGGAGTCCCGTTGTTGGTTTTGGGGAAAGAAGTTTTGGGGGTTTTACGGGGCTTGGAAACTTCGTCGGCTTTCTGTGAAGGGGCGCGAATCCTTCCTTCTTTCCTGGTTGGGGGGTTGGTGAGAAGTTCGATTCTCCTTTGGGTATAAATTATGGCTTGCGGCATAGACATCCGCTTCTTCGGTACATTCTTTAAAGGTCTGGCACCGACGATCCTTGACGAACGCGCGGATCTCCGTCGGGAGAGACCCCAAAAATTGATCCCCCAACACAAAGTCTGTTAAGGCCTCGTAGATCGGATCAACCTTTGAGGATTCTAACCAAAATTTAAAATTCCTCTGAAGAATGTATCCGAACTGACGGAACGTCTGTCCGGGTTAAATACGACCTCCTGGAAATTCTTGGCGGTAGAAATCGGGAGTCATATTATGAGCAGCCAATAACTTAGCTTTTAAGGTGCTGTAGTTAATTGTACACTCAGATGGTAAAGATATAAAAATTTCGCGCAATTTACAATTTAACAAGGGAAGTAATCTGACTACACCTTCAGCCTCTAGATCCATGTTATTGATTTCAAGGATCTTTTCGAAGTGGGCTAAAAATGCTCCGAAATCCTCTCCGTCGTTGAAATTGGGGAGCTTTAGTGAGAGATTGGGGGAGGGGCTTCCGAACGGGAACTCGCTGACTGTATCTCTGCTTCCACACGAGCTAATTCAATCTGATAGGGAAGCTCAGCTTGTCTTTTTCATTCCTTTCTGTCTCTTTCTTCTCGTTGGATTTCTCTTTCTTCTCGTTGGATTTCTCTTTCTCTTTCTTTTCGTTGGATTTCCCTTTCTCTTTCCTTTTCTTCTCGTTGGATTTCTCTTTCTCTTTCTTTTTCTTCTCGTTCTTTTCTTTGTTCCTCTTGAACGTACTCAATTAGTTCTTTTCCGAAAAATCCTAAGGACTCTCCTTGCGCTTTAAAGATTTCGAACTGAGTCATCTTTGCACTTGGGGGCGCAATAGTTAACCAACTAAAATTCTTTGGAACAAGAATTATGCCTTCTAGAGAAATTAGCCTACCTAAATATGGGCACTGACCTATTCGTACTTGGTTTCTCGATCTAAATAACCACTGACTAAAATCACCCCCCAAAAAACGCAAACAAATTATTATAACAGTTCCTTAAGCTACTCCAGCTTCTTAAGTTTCAAAAAAGGGGATAGCAATCGTTAAAACAAAAGGGAACTACTATACTCTATTATTATAACGAATAGCACTATGCTTTACTCGACTGAGACCAGTGTTTGCAAAGATATAACGTTAAATCCTTACACACTTGATACCAAATTCAAATAGTATATATATATATATTTATATATATCTATATATATATATATATATATATATATATATATATATATATATATATATATGTCGTAGAATGGACTCTTGACGATATACCATATATAACTATTCGTTGAGGGAACTTCTTTAATTATCTTTAAAGTGCATGGATGCCTAGGCTGGCCGATATTATGTATCTTCGATATGCTTAAGAAGTGGAACTGAGTTCAAGGATAATAATATTGCTTTATTAATAAAATAGAGTTTTATTAATAATAACAATTAGCAACACACACAACGGAAAATATTGACATAAACAGAGAATAGAAAGGGTCGTGGGGAATCGAGCTAATCCGAGGATTAAAAGATTTAAAAAGGTAACACAAATATAAAGTTAAAGGGAGGGGGTGGTTCGCTAAACCATTTAAAGCACAGGATAGAGTTGACAAAAGGGTTAAATACTCAAAGGTAACGTTCGGCTAACGTAATTATACTTGTTGTGCAGAGGAAGGCGACGTGAAGGAATTTTCGGTCCGCTGGCGAGTTCCAGCCGAAGGGGGGGGGATTAAATGATCCTGACGTGGCGTCTTGGGAATAAGAACCGTTCTTGACGAACGTCTTGAAGAACAATGGCTGTTCTACGTTGTTCTCTTCTGAACACAGGGAGGGGGGGGGGGTGAGAACCATCTCTTGTCTACGGGCTTAAGAACAATGGCTGTTTTAATGTTGTTCTCTTCTGAACAACAGGGGGGAAGGGTGAGAACCGTTTCTTGGCGAACGGGCTTAAAAGAACAATGGCTGATCTACGTTTTTCTCTTCTGAACAACAGGGGGGGGGATGAGAACCGTTTCTTGTCAACGGGCTCGAACGAACAATGGCTGTTTTAACGTTGTTCTCTTCTGAACAACAGGGAAAAGGGTGAGAACCATTTCTTAACAAACGGGCTCAAAAGAACAATAGCTTTTCTAACGTTGTTCTCTTTCTGAACAACAGGGAGGGGGTGAGAACCGTTTCTTGTCAACGGGCTCAAAAGAACACTGGCTGTTCTAATGTTGTTCTCTTTCTGAACAACAGGGGAAGCCTTGTGGACTTGGCGTCACGAAATGCTCAAACCTTGGCACTCAAGGGATATTGTCCTCCTTCTGGACAAGTGATGGTGAATCTCGAGGTCAAGGTCCCTTGGCGCACAAGGTGAGAGTGGGTCGTAGTGATGTTTCGCGACGAAAATCTGGATCTCCAATCTGAATCTTAGTGGTTAAGTTTCCATATAAATAGTCAGGACATCCCCTTGGCGTGGGGGACAATCGAGTGAGAGCTTCGAGGCAATGCACAGCCGAGCCTGGGAACAATGCCTTATCTGCCCATAAGCCTAACTCAATCTGGCGAGGTCGGCGCTGAAGCGAACGGGGGAAGATAAACCTCCTTGTTTAAACATTGACTCAGGTGGCTGGGATAAGGCGCCAGGCTTTAAAGCGAAGATGCCCGTGGGTAGCATCGTGGTTTTAAATAACATGTGATAGTAGTTGAAATTACGCGGCCTCAACCCGTTCTATCACAATGACCATTGAAAGCTTAAGAAAGAAAATGTGAGATATAGAGACGGAGAACATAGTGATAACTAATTTTAACCTTTATATGAAAATAAATAAAGGAGTAAGATTCGAACCGGTGTCCTCAAGCCTACATCGCTATTGTGACCCCGACGCTCATCGACTGAGCCACTATCGAATAGCGTCGTGGTCACAATAGCGGTGTACGCTTGAGGACATAGGTTCAAATTCTACTCCTTTATTTACTTTCATATAAAGGTTAAAATTAGTTTTCACTATTTTTCTCCGTCTCTATATCTCACATTTTCTTTCTTAAGCTTTCAAAGGTTGTCTTCCTTAGTGTCGCGATGCCAATTTTCATTTCTTTGGGCGTTTAAAAAAAAAATATATATATATATATATATATATATATATATATATATATATATATATATATATATATATATATATATATATATATATATTAGTGGCAAACGAAAAAGTTTCTCTTAGCCTTCGGAGTATATTTTCTTCTTCCCATTTTTAAACTGATGTTTTCGCTCCTTTCCTAGTTTTGAGAGGTTTATTGCTATTTTGGCTTTTTATCAAATTGCATCTAACTATATTTTTTCAGTTTCAAACGAATGAATTCGCTCTTTAGCCTTTAAATATTTTTACAACTTCAAGCTGTTTAAAATATTTTCCGCCGTCATTTTCAAATGCGATTTATCAATCTTATAAACCTTGCTCGTGACAATGCCCTCGTTATTTGCAAACCTGACAAAGGTTGGGGTGTGGTTGTTTTAGATAAAGATTTGTATCTCGTCAACATCTCTCAGATCCTTTCAGATTCTATTAAATTCATAAAAATTACTAATACTCTACAATCTTACGCACTTAAAATTGAAGACAAAATTAATAGGTTTCTTAGGAAATTAAAGAATTCTAACGCTCTCACAGAAGATGTGTATAACAGTTTGTTTTGTTCTGGATCTTCATCTGGAGTTCTTTATGGACTTCCTAAGACCCATAAAACTGATTTGCCCCTAAGGCCTATTTTTACAGCATATAGGAAACCTTCATTTGCACTAGGCAAGTTTCTAGTCCCCGTTTTAGCCACTCTAACATCTAATGAGTTTACTCTTAATAATTCGCATTTGTTTGTGTAAGAGATTACGAACATTCCTCAAACAGACAGATACTACATGACCAGCTTTGATGTTGAGAGTTTATTCACTAATATTCCTCATGCTGAAACGATTCGAATTTGTGTAAATTCCCTCTTCCGTAACTCCACCTGCGTAATAGGTTTAACTAAGACTTTATTCAAATCTCTTCTTGAACTTGCTGTTTATAATTCATTCTTTTTGTCAAAAGACATTATGTATGAACAAATCGATAAGGTTGGAATGGGGCTTCCTCTCGGCCCCTCGTTGGCAAATGTTTTTATGTGTTATTATGAAACACTTTGGCTTGATGATTACCCCATTAATTTTCGTCCGGTTTTATATAGGCGCTATGTAGACGACACCTTTTTATTATTTAGACATAAGTCACATCGTACACTTTCCCTCAATTATTCAAATTCTAAAAACGAAAATATTAAATTTTCCTATGAGCTCGAGAAAAATAATAGCATATCGTTTCTTGACGTGAAGATTACCCGAATAGACAATCAATTCACGTCAAATGTTTACCGAAAACCCACTTTTTCCAACCTTGGTTTAAGTTTTTTTAGCTTCTGTGATTTCAAATTTAAAATTAATGCCATTCTTACTCTTCTCCATAGAGCATATAACTTGTCTTCAATTTTTTCAACCCTACATTTAGAATTCGAATTCTTATCAAAATTCTTCACCTCCAATGGCTATCCCAAATCACTATTTCGGAGACAAATTAGTCTGTTTCTCACTAAAAAAATACTCGACTCTGCCTCCACTACAAACCGTCAATAAATTAAAGATCTTCCTTTCCTTACCATAATTTGGTTACTAATCCGAAGAACTTAAAAAAAGAGTTGTTGAAGCTGTTAGGTTTATCCTATCCGCTATTATTACCATCAATTGTTCTCATTAATGACTTCAGACTGGGATCATTATTTAAGTTCAAAGATCAATCACCCACCAAAATGCAATCTAAAATTATATAGGTTTTTCGTTGTCCGTGCAGTATCACTGTATCATATGTAGGGGAAACAAGGCGTTCGCTTTACTCCTGCTTCATGCAGTATAGGGGTAGATCTGAAAGAACTGAACTACATCTTTCACAACCTTATCCATCCCCAATTAGAAACCATCTGTCACAATGTAGCTCTAGGGCTACACTCGAGAACTTCCCGATACTTAATGCGGTAGGAAACATCTCGGACCTTTACCTGCTAGAGTCAATTTATATTACAAAACTTCAACCCAGTCTAAATAATAACTCATTATCTATCCCATTAAATATAGTGACTCATTAACATCATGCTAATTGTTAAATTTCACATTGTTTGTTTTTTTAGAGGGGTGCAAGAATAAAACCCACTGTCAATTATTTTTATTCCTATTTTTAGAAATTCCCTCGTTGGTTTAGTTTGTTTTTTCCTCCTTATTTCTAATCTAATCAATTAGTCTCAAATTTAATATTCACGTTTTACAATTTCATTACATGTGTTAACTTTTTATGTATACATTTAAGTTTGTATTTTGTATTCTTTCTTTAGCACTGATGATGGGATTAGTTATAATCCTGAAACGTTTGAAATAAATGTTACAAGGCATCTGCAGCTCTGTCTCGGTCATCCTGTTTATATATATATAAATATATATTTATATATATATATATATATATATATATATATATATATATATATATATATATATATATATATTGTATAAGTTTACAATCAATTCTGTTTAGTTTGCTTAAAAATTCAAGTTAATCATTTTACCTTTAACTTAGTGTCAGGATAGTTATAAATTAAATGAGGAATATTAAATAAATAAGAATTTTTATAAATTACTAAATAAATAAATAAATCCAACTTGAGATGAAAATTGAATATTGATTGTTATTCACAAACTATGGTATGTTAGGAAAATATTTTTCACCAGTAGATTTTCTCTCTTCCATATTTCGTCAATTTTTCACGTGTTTGGGTATTGTTTTTCTGCGTAGGAACCTGCCGTGATTCTTGGGTCGTTGAAAGTTGAGACGAGTGGTGAGCGGAGAGCGGTCAATGCGACCGCATTTTCGCGTTTTAGTTGAGTCGAGGAGATTCTTAACGGCAGTATGTCTTACGCCTCCTACCCGGGTTGGCGGTGGATGGAAAAACATTTTAGAAATGTGGGATCAGAAGGTGTATTCCCTCGATCTTTCCCACCTCTGTTGAGTTGGTGTTCTCTTAGTATGCTACACATTTTTAAAAAGCCAAAACTCAAAAAACACAATTGGAAGGAAACACGCGTGTTTTGGCGTGTACATTTATTCACGTAGAGAGGGGGTAGTAACCGGGTCGTCTGTTTTCTCTAACAATCTCATCCACCCTTGTCAATTAACTACTCTCCTCTTAAGTATAATATTTTTTAAGTTTTTGTGAATGAATCGTAGCATAATTTAGGCTCTTAATGGGAATAAGGTAAATGCTTAGCTACATTATTTTGTACAACCGTGGCCAAATGTTTTCGGACACGTGGAATTTTTCTTATTCCTTGGCTATGTTAATGAACATCTTGGTGTAGGTTTACACTCAAGTGTCCAATACATCTAAAAAGCAAATAAAAGTCCACCTTCCTTATAACACTTTTTGAAATATCTAAAGTACCGATGCTATTGAAAGTTATGAAATCTTTGTATCATTTTGCTGTATGTTACAGTCAATATGTCTTCATATAACACCATATTTGTTAATTAATATGATAGTTCATATTGACAGGTTCGGATAATGATGTGTTAATGCCAAAAAATGGCCAAACCACATAACTATACCTTGGAGGAAAGATGTTTAATACGCTTGCTGCCTTAAGAGGGTCACAGTGGTCTACAAATTGTGCGAAGGATCATGGATCACAGTCCTGTTTTGCAGAAGTTTGGAAGAGGATCTGAGAAAGTTGAAACATCCAAGATCAGCCAGGGTTAGTACGCAACGAGACAACAGATCATTCCATTACAGGAGCATTCTGGATCGTAAAAAAACTGCAGTCGAGTTGTAACATTAATGGCAAGATGGCGGACAGGTTAATGCATCCGTTAGAACAGTCCGTTGCAGACTGTCTGAACGTGGCCTAAAGTCACATAAGGCCCTCCAGAACCCGTCGATCAACCTTCAGCGGGGGGGTGGAAGTCTCGTGGCTTGGACATGTGATCAACGCATCTGGACTGTGCGTCAGTATAAATGTGTCTTATGGCCCAAGGACTTCATGTTCCAGTTGTTCTCGACCCCGAGTAATAATGTTAGAGTCCACAAGAGGCCAGGGGAGCACTGGAATCTAAATTATATATTGCCAATAGTAAAGCATTACGACCGTTCTGTGATGGAATGGGGCTGCATATCAAGGTCAAGGGTGGGTCTTCTTACCGTTTTTGATGGCATCATGAATTCAGAGAAGTTCTAAGTTACCCTGAGAGATTATATGCTGCCGTCAGACCTTAACCTCTCCAGAAATTTCCTGAATGCGATTTTCCAGCAGAAAAATGCACCATGTCACAAATCTGTGCCCACCATTAAGTGGTTCCGAGACAACAATATCACGGTGATGGACTAGCCACCTCAGTCTCCGGATATGAATCCACTGGAAAACCTCTGGCAGGAACTGAAAGAGGCCTTAAGCCGTCGTCAGTCAACCTTCAATGAGCAACAGGCAATAAACACCGAGTAGTGGGCCAGCATCACACGCCTTAGGTGCCGCCCCTTCGTGAAGAGCATTCGTCGAAGAATAAATTCTCTCATAAATGCCAAGAGACTCTCTATATGGAAGACGTCAATATTACCGAAATGGATACGTTAACTTTACTCTGATGCGAAGTGTTAATCTTATTTAGTTAATAAATGGCTCTAGGGTAGGCAACACACTCAGATTAATAGTTTTGGAAAAGTTAAATGCCGCTTCACAGAAGTTTTAAGAAGAGTTAAGTTCTAAATTCTCTCGTTACTTGGTAATTAGTTTTAGAAGACGATACAAGATGACTTGATTATTTAAAACTGTGTCAAATTTAATAAGAATAATGAATTTACAAAGGGCCTGCGCGATACAGTCTGAAAGGGATTTTATTAATTTTAAAGTTCATGTAAAGAAACCAAAATTTCATACAACACAAACTGCTTGACAGTAAAACTGAATGCGACTGAATATGACTGAGTTAATTTGAAATATATTGAGTCAATTAATCGTTTATCGATAAAATCGGAACTGAAGGCCCTTTCCAGTGAGGGAAATATCACTTCCCACATCTTATCCTCTCTCACGAGCGTATTTCTTTCGGATCAATGGAGATTTTAAGCGGCCTTTGGAGACCAACTCTTTCTGAATCTCTCCCTCTAAATTTGCCTTGCATTTCTTTCCAAGACCAGTTAAATGAGCTTAATTTTTACATTTTATTGTCCCAATTCAAAAATCTTCTGGGTTAAAAGAGGAATATTTCAAACTTTACCAAGCTCGTTTATCTAAATGTTACTATGAGATTACGCTTTTACCATCGTCTAACATCTCGACAATTCAAATGAAAGTTATATGTCAGGTTGCATTAGAATTATTCAGAAGGGAAATTTTAAACCAGAATACTGTCATAGAATCTTACTTCTCTGAAATTATAAATTTAGTTTCAATTCAGAACTCAAACCAGCAGAAGCTTTTACTGTTGCTTAAATAAATCTGTTTCATCCTCTATGAACTTAAAAGTTTGGACGTGAGTTGGCTTGAGAATGAAAGCGCGGGGATTTTGTTCTCGTCTCATGTAATTTATAGCAAGATGCCTCTTGGTTTTAAGGGGGAACCAAAGTTAATTGTAAGGATATTTACCCTTCTCTCCTCAATATACTAGAGAATCATACGTCCACGATTCGTTGCCTGACGATGCCTAAATCCCTGCCTACGCTCCATTCTAACCCGGAGTTTGTAACCATTTTCCTAGTAGTAAATTAAATTCAAACCAATCCCTTTCGCAGAGCCCAATTTTTGGTCGAATTTTTAAAACTAACATTTTAAATCCCCGGAAAGGATGAGAATATAAAACAAACGTTAAAATTCTTAATTCGAAGGTGTTTTTTTTAATAAAGGGAAACGATTCGAAAATCTAATGAAGATTCCATACCTCTTAATTCAAAATGAAAATTATGCGACGGAAGATATTATATGCTTATTTGTCTTAAGTTTAATAGCACTTTCAATTGAATAGCAGGTGATCAGATCTGAACCTGCACAATCTGTACTCTTCCTATCATCATTTTCGAACCTCTATCCTGCTTCTCGCTATATTCAATCTTACCCATGCAAGATTTGCCAAGCTAAAAATATCCTTTGAGCCTCTAGCTCCATAGCAGACAAAACCGATTATTATAATTTGGGTGTTCGACCTGCAGAGAGGTCTCGATCTGTACCAAAACATGGGATAAAAATCCTACTCTCTACCCTCACCGTAAATTTGGAACTAGGAGTAAGTTCAGACGTGTACCGTGCCAAAGTGATTTTGCCTTTAAAGGTCCTATATCTCTTAATCAGTGGCCTCATCTTTAGATGCGAACTGGAGTGAAATTCCGTCCTGCTATTTTTCTAACTGAATCCAACTTCTGTCTTGATTTTACAGTAGGTGGGGTGGAAATTCTTATCTAAGCTTTGAGCGAAAACGATGTCCCTTTTGCAGACACAGCCTTCTACCTTCTTTTATCCTTGAGACAAACAATACATAGCAATCTCCATCTTGTTTATATCGCATCTTTTTCCATTTAGATGATGTTACAGAGATGGCAAAGAGTAATTATAAGAAAGCGTAAGGCTATGGACGATAAGGGAGAACTTTCCAACACAGGTTAATTACGATTTCCTTGATCACACTTGCCACTTTAGGGAATACTTTGCCATAAAAAATAATTATTCTCACTTACTATCAACACTGATAAAAGGTTCTAACAATTTTAAGCGTAAAATTACATACTCTACTCGCATAAATCACCAGAGCTTCTTTGAACTACCTTAAACCAGTACTGGAAAGGTTCAGTTTTCTAAAAGTTTCTTTTATAAACCATATTCAAGATAACATTGATTTTTGAAAATATATTTCCATTACTTGTTCATTCTAGCGTTTGGTTATAACAAAGCCTTTAATTAATATATTTAGGGCACACCAACAGAAGGCGCAAAAGTCGATGTTTTGGTGAAAGCGTAGTTTTTTTGTCGAGTCAAGAGTTCCTGTTTTCTGATATAACAATGGCTAATAGGTGATATAAAGAGACTAACTGCATTAGTTTATATTTAATTGAGGAAAAATAAACCCCAAAACAAATTATTTCTATCAGAATATGAAAAACTGTTTTGTAATGGAGTGGTGCAGTTAGGAGTAAAAATGGTAGGAAAACATATGAGCCCTGGAGAAAATTTCTTAAGGATCGAGTCACATGGTTATCACCCAATTTTGCTAAATATTAGGTAGTTTCTTAATGAAATACTCGTATGTATGGTTTGGAAAGCGTTTGAAGCAATTCCAACTGTCATCAAAGGATTAATACCTATGTAAACCTTAACTATTCCCTAAGTATCCCTCTCAAACCACTTTAGTTACATGAAAATACAGTATGTATTTGCATCTTATTTGTCTCTCTATACACACATGTGCATAAATAAAACATCAGATAGCTGAAATACAGGATGAACTTCTCCATTCTCTTTGCGTCACGCGCATGATCAATTTCACAGAGGCTTGTTTTCGCTAACGAAAGAACAAAGGCAATAGCAATCACGTAACTTAATAATGTTATCGCATTTCCAAGGTTTGCTTCTGAAAACCAATTCGCAATAAAGAAATAAGTAGAGAAATTCTTTAAACAAGTCCCTCAACTCGACCAAAGAGAACGGGAGGCCATCAAACCCAAATTAAATCAGTCTAAATTAGCGAAGCTTTGAAAATAACGAATAGATATGAGCGTGTTTGATAAAAACCGATATGAGCTGGATAAAAAGCGGGTATAAAATTTTATTAAGTTAAAACTGTCATAAGGACAAAATACGGTCCCCGACTATTAAGAGAGAGGCGGTATTGAAATTGGAATCACGTAGGAACATCTAGGAATTGTAAAACAAATAAAATATTATGAGTGACTGCAACGTAATGATAACTGCCAAAAGAAACGCTAGTCTACCTCTATATGTAATAAAGAGAGAATTTATAACTCTATAATTTGTAAATATATGGGATGCCTTCAATTTGTTCGTGTGGTAGCCATAAACTATCTTCTGTAATTAAAGGCTCGTATGGAAACAAAAAGTAGGCCGTCACAGTATAAAACTAATAGTTAATCTGCTCACTAATGACTTACAAACTTAAAATTGGGGTTAGAGGATAGAACTCATAAACTTAAGAAGTATAACGTAATATAAAATAGAACAAATCTATCAATAAAGATTCGTGCAAATTTAAAGAATAAAAAACACCAAAGTAAGTAATTGATGATGTAAGATGAGCCATAATTTCAGGCGAATATTTCGTTATCATTAAAAATGGTTCACTTCTCCTGTCAAAATGGTAAGAGTGTTCCCAAATTGTCACACCACAAATGAGTGAAGTTAAAACAAAGAGTGAAATCGATAAAAAATAGGTCGTGTGACTGAGAAGCAAATTGCTGAAGTGAATACAAAAATAGAAACTTGAAAAGTACCCAACTGCTCTGTAGAAAGCTCTAAAGGAGAAAAGTGTCATGTAGAGATTTTGATCGGATCACTTATATGGGTGTCATCGTCTATTTATATTTATAAATATTTTTATTTTACATGTTAATTAGTTCAGGTTAAGTTTAAGCTAGTCGATAGGTTCAATATCTAGATAAGCCCAAAATAATATATCTTACCAAAGCATAAAGTAATTGACGTAAAATACAAATAACTTAAAATCGCAATAGCTGATGAGACACCAATAAAAGTCTACTTCTCCCTTATTTTTCTTTAGGGTATGCCGACTGCATGACCGTCCTATAACATAAGTACAGAAGCCACCTTTCCTCCGATAAATTTTAGTCTCTACTCTGGAAGAAAATTATCAGTCATTAGCAAACAATTAATCATGTATAAGTGATTAAAATTGCCAAGACTTTGGAGGTGATAATATCAAATCTTCCTTTGCAGGAAAACCTAGCCCAAGGTAATCTTTTCTAGAATAGTCAAGCATCTATCACGACCCCCGAACCCCTCCATAATTTAAGTATTACCGTTATTATAATGCACAATTTTTTCCTCTTGACCAATACAACGATGCTCAACTTATATATCAAGATAAAATCTGACCTTAAAACAAAATCCTACAGTCCATAAACTCACTAAAATAATCACAACCAACTATTCCACAAAATCAACTGACGTCAATGAAAATATCTAAATAAAATACTACTCCTTAAAACCACAAACAACTCAAACAAGTATGTACCTACGAAGTTTAGGATGAACCTGATGAATTTTAGACTAGCTATAAATATTGCAATAAGAAATATAAATATATTGTCCTCATATATCAATCGAAGTTTGTCTCCTCCAGTATTGCTACAAAAAACAAGCACTTTATTAAAACTTTTGTACTTTTGATTTTTTTTCAAAATCTAGGAGATAATATACAAACCCAACTATAAAACCGTGTTGATACAATAAGATATACAAGTGCAGCTCAACAATTATAATATGGCGAAAAGTTAATTTATTTTTGTAATTTAATTAAAAATGTAAATTTTCATATATTCTAGATTCATTACACGTAAAGTGAAATATTTCAATCCTTTTTGTTTAGTGTTGATGATTGTGACTCGTAAAAATCAGAAATCTACTATCTCAAATTATTAGAATATTTCATTTATAGATTTAGTAATTTAATATTCTAACAGTATAAATTCCGTGTATCTTTTGATCTATTTCATTACACGCAACCACAATCATAGGGAAGAATGCTCCCCTTAAAGTTAGTTGTTCAGAAGACGATGGTCGACAACCACCGCGACGAGGGGAAGCCACGGAAGGTCATTGCTGTTTTTTTTGGTGGGTGGCCCATCTGCTGATTGTCATTGCTGAAAATGCTGGCTGTTCACAGAGTGTTTTACTGAAGAATATTAATGGAAATTTTACTGAAAGGCGAAAGAGTGTTCGGAAAATGTGCTGCGAGCAGCAGGAATTTGAGACAGCTTCAAAAGTAGTGGATTGGGTCTCATGTCGCAATGCAATAAGAACCACCACGAACAGAGGTATTCAGAAAAAAGAGCTATAACTGACGCATCCTAATATGAAACTACTTATAAACCAGAGAGAGTGTCAGAAGCGTCTTACTTTATCTAAGGAGAAAAAGAATTGGCAGGTTGCTCATTGTTTTAAAATCCTTTTTTAGCCAAAATAAAACTTTTCAAGGCATTTCGTTATCAAGGTCCTAGTGTCTGGGAGAAAAGTGGAGATGAACAGAATCAAAGATGTTCAAATTCCATTGTGAATTTTCCGGTGTATTTGATGATTTGGGTTTGAATTTCATCTACTGGTGTTGGTCTACTGTGTTTTTTATCAAGTCAAAAATCGACGCTGCTGTCAACTAGAAGATTTTCGAACACCTTTTAGTTTCATCTGCTGGCAAGTTTTAAGTACAGTAGATGGCGATTTAATTTTCTAAGAGGACTTAGTACCTACCCACAATGCCAAAACTACTACCAACAGAATTGCTGACTGTGATATTACTGTGCTTGATTAGGTAACCAACTCTCTTAACCTGAGCCCCATAAAGAATATCCGTGATATTATCAAGAGAAAGTTAAGAAACACCTGACCCCAAAATACAGACGAGCTGAAGGTCGCTAGAAAAGCAACCTTGTCCCCACCAACACGTCTGTAGTATCCTAAGTTGATCAATTCTATGCCATACCAAATTGAGGCAGTAATTCGTGGTAAAGGAGCACAAACCAAGTCATATAAACCTATTTTTTCCAAGTCAGACATTTTTTTATTTGACATTCTTTTCTGATTGTGCTTAGGAATGGTTATAATAACCTAAGGTAGTGAACGTCTGATTTTCATGAACTATAAATTAGCCATACTCATCATCATTAAAATATAAAAGTACAAATATTTCAGTTTTCATGTAATAACTATAAAAGTTTCCCTTTTAATTAAATTACGAAAATAGATTCACCTTTTCAAGATATTCTAATTTTTTTAGCCTTTCTCGTGTAGTAGAAGACATAAATAGGAAAATAATAAAAAAAATCCATGCCATACAAATAGGCATGTGATAGATGTCAATAGAATTTTTTTTCTAATTAAATTTTATTTTATTTTTGTTTGCTAATGAACTTTTATTTTTCTAATGAATTTTTTATTTTTCCTAATGAAACTTTTATTTTTTCTAATGAAACTTTTATTTTTTCTAATGAAATTTCTATTTTTCTAAGGATTTTTTTTATTTTTCCTAATGAAATTTCTATTTTTCTAAGGAATTTTTTATTTTTCCTAATGAAATTTTTATTTTTTCTAATAATTTTTTTATTTTTTTCTAATGAAATGTGTATTTTTTCTAATAAAACTTTGATTTTTTCTAAGGAGATTTTTATTTGTGGGGTTTACTAATGAAATTTTGTAATGAAGATCCTAAACTTTCAGATATCATTTTTTTAGAACCAATGTCTCTTTCATTAACCAGTCAGGACTAGCCTTGATAAATGCAGGTTAACAAACCACTACTACTACTATTACTACTGCCTTGGCTGATCCTGAACGGATAATGAAATAGACATAAAGGGCAGTATGACAATAGCTGGTGAGACCAAGTGCACCATGGGCAGCTCCTATTTTGGATGAAAGGTGCCAGGAACTATTCTTTTACACCAAGCAGTGTGCGGGTAGGAGGAATCTTCGTCACCCCGGGGCAAGGGGACCTGTTCCGTGTGAGAGATATGTGGATATAGATACGCCTTTGAGAGAATTCCTTGGAACAGAGAATGTGTGTGGTGGGGCTGCGAAGACGGGCGAGGATAGAAAGCAGTGTTGTAATTGGATGTGTGTGAGGTGAGAAGTGTAAGATCTACCCACCCGAAAACGGGGTAAGCAAAGCGCGTCCACCAAATGGTAGCCAGATCTCTACGTGCGCTGACGTTTGTGTCCGCTCATGCTGGGATCGAACCCGGTACCGCGACGTTGATAGAACAACGCCGTATCCACTCGGCTAGCAAGAGCTCTACTCCCCAGATAGGGGGTGCTTTTCCAGGTGATTCATTTCTTTTTACGCAATTTTCATCATCAGTCCCGATAATTTATAAAAATACATATAATTTTGTTTAATTTATTTTATATGGTTTTTAGTAATTAATTGTATTATATTACATTGCTTCTTGTTTTTAATTATCAAATAAACTAAATTTTAAAAATTATATTAACATAGAGGTTTGTTCTAGATGGATCTCCTCAGAGGATAGAATTTTTAACCCTTCCGACGTCTAACTCTATTTTCTCATTTTAAATCTTCACTTTCTTTAGAATAAACATTTTTCTTGTATAAAGATTACAAAGTGTATGGGATGGCCTAAGATGGTGAGTCTGGCAAATTTAAAACGGGTTCAATTTATTTCCTAAAAATTCGAAGAACCCACTAGTGGTCAAAAATCGATTTAATTCTTTCCACAGGGGGTAATTGGTGGAACCCACCAGTGGTCCAAAATAGATTTAATTGTTGCCACAAGGGGTAATTAGTGGAACCCACCAGTGGTCCAAAATAGATATAATTCCTGCAACAAGGGTAATTGGTGCAACCCACCAGTGATCCAAAATAAATTTAATTCTTGCCACAATGTGTAATTGGTGGAACCCACAAGTGGTCCAAAATAGATTTAATTATTGCCACAAGTGGTAATTGGTGGAACTCACCAGCGGTCCAAAGTAGATTTAATTATTGCCACAAATGGTAATTGATGGAACCCACCACTGGTCCAAATCAGATATAATTCTTATTACAAGGGGTAATTGGTGAAACCCACCAGTGGTCCAAAATAGATTAAATTCTTGCCACAAGTGGTAATTGGTGGAACCCACCAGTGGTCCAAAATAAATTTAATTATTGACACAAGTGGTAATTGGTGGAACACGCCAGTGGTCCAAAATAAATTAATTCTTGCCACAGGTGGTAATTGGTGGAAAACTTTTAAGTAGGAGAAACACTGCAAATGAGTGATTATAATTTAGATTCTAAATATATGCAAAAAAAAGAGCAGAGAATAAATGCTAATAAATACAGCAATTGCTTAGGCATCGATGTTTCAGCAATTAGAGTACTTTGTTTCATGATGCGGATGATAAAGTTATGTACATATTTAGTTATATATTAAGTGGCGTCGTTCTAAGGCCTTTGAAAGTGGATGATTGCCTGACGACGAGTGCAGAATTAAACACTGTTGCGTAAGTTTAAAGTTAAATGCAAGAATTATAGGAGCATAAGTTTGTTTAGTGTTTTAGGTTACATGTAGCGAGAAACAATTGAATGTAGGTATAAGAGAACTATTGACGGATTTCTAGTGGTTTAATAGAGGAGGGTGAGATTTCGTGCCAGCAGGGGTGATGTGGACGAAGTATTTGCACTTAAACGCTTAGAAATTTGAGGGAAAAAAAGCAGTGATAAAAAGGTGGCTTAGAGTGACTTAGAGTGAGAAGGATTTGGGATATTTCATCGAAGCTTTTAACAAGGTGTGTGAAAGGAGGGGAGTAAAATGAATGCAGGTATGGCAATGCTATTTTGAGGTGAGAATAGGTTCGAGTGCAATATCCGAGTACGTGATGTCACCCTTGAAGAAGTACAATCTTTTAAGTACATATGATGTATTATAAATAATAGTGGTAGAGATGAATCCTGGTGCGGTTAATGTATAGCAAAATTTGACACCCAACACTGCTTCAGGTCCTGAGGGTCGTGCATTGTCCTCATCAGGTAGATAGCATTCGAGGAAACCATCGAATCTACCTAAAAAATAGATTTCAATAGATCCCTTCTTTGATAGTCTTGTTTACCGTCACAGACAACTGAGAAGTTGTTTAACATTTCAACATTATATCTTTGCTAAATACATTCTATGAAGATGGAAGAAAATCCAAGACAAATTGGTCTGGTTAATGTATAGCAAAATTTGACAACCGACACTGCTTCAGGTTCTGGGAAGAGTCGATCGTCAAGTTTTGCTACACATTAATGCACCAATTTGTCTATGAAATTTTTTCACCCGAAGATGGTACGAAAGTTCTTGAGGCAATTATAACATAAGTGTTTAATGTGGACTATATCAGTTAGCTGCATGAGAGTATACTGGTGTCAACGAGGTTGTATGGGAGTGATGCTATGGTATGGAAAGAGAAGGAAATTTATCGAGTGACCAGTGCAAATGGGTAACTTTAGAGGGATATTTGGTGTATAAAAGATGGATATAGTGAGGAAAGAGTGGATCAGAGATGTTTATGATGTGAATATAGATGTGAATGAGGTTGAGATTAAGTGTTTTGAGGTGGAATGGACATGAAGAAGAATGGGGTGAGGTAGACGTGCGAAGAGAATATATGTAAATGGGTGTTTGAGAGAGAAAGGAGCGGCATAAGATGAATTAGATGATATGTGTGATAGGTCTGCATGTAAGTGGTTTGTAAATAAGCATGATGGGCCTTCTGCCCAAGGATTAACGGTGAATGGACGAGTTTCAACAGCACATAACACCCCATTCATATGAGGGGCTTCAGCACGGACAAAATAATGGACGGCCTTGTGGTTTTTACCCTATAAAGTTAATAGGATAAGTGGATATTTTTAGGGTTATAAAAGCGCGCTGACTCCATTTAGTGGGAATCTGGTAGATGTGAAAGTCTTGAAGTGATACCATAAATTATGTGCTAGTTAAGTACAAGCATAGAAATCATCGGAATTAATAGAGAGACCCATTAGATTTATAGCCCAATCAAGGAGTTCACTCGAGCACGGAATAACAACGGATGCGTAAATCGTGAAATAAATACATTATATCTAAACGTGTTAAGGAAAACGCCAGAAAAGTAGAAGTAAAGGGGATGATGAAAGAGAGCTTTTCTGTAAGTCCAGAAAGAAGTCTAAAGCATTTCTGAAGTTATGATAAGAGTAAAACACTTATCTGAGTGCTAATAACACCGATTACAAATCGGTTAAGAATTATCAACAACTTTTGCAATTGATTTTGAACATCAGATCCTTGTCACGGTTATTCCCACGTGTATATGAAATCGATTTGGGGCCAGAAATGTTTTTATTCGACACGCGAATAAACAGTGAAGGAATAAATACGTACACTGAATTGCGAAAGGTCATGAGCTAGGTACCTGGTATCCTGTATGAACCACTCTATCTTGGCAACTTCAGGAAAATCGAAATAACATCGATATCACAAGCAGATGGTGACCTCTGAATAGATGTTGTCCCGTGTCGTATCGATTGATGTACACAGTTCTTTGATAATCCTAGGTGCCGGATCTCGGGTGTAAACAAACCTTGGCTACCACGTTCGATAAATATTCGATTAGGCTCGTGGCGTGTGAGCGAAGTGGCCACATCATTCGTCGGCGCTTCCAGAATGCTCATCGAACCATTGGATGCAATTTATCACTGAGCAGTGCAACGTAGCAGTCAGCTGTCAATCACAAGTTTAGTCGGATCAACTGGCCCAGCCGATGCCACCTGAACTCAACCTACACCAGCATTGAGACATCATGAGGGCCATGGATCAGCACCGCAACCAAACACTACCATCAGCTCTAAACGACTTCAACCGTGACTCATTGGACCTCGACACATATTGCTAATCTCCTGGTCCCAATTAGCGACGTCACGATCCCTCGTGCGGTGGTGTATCCGGTCTCGTAGTTTAGCATGGGCACTCTATTGGGTCTTCTGCCAACATATGTAGCTGAGTTGCAATAGCCTAAAATATGTATATCTGTTTGGTAACTCATGAATCGGATGTAGCTGCGTTTTGAGACAGTGCTATTTGTTTCTATTGAAAATTCAAGCCAGATGCCGTTGTTCACTACCAATACCTAGCTGTAGTCGGCCCCTACGTTCTCTATGGTGGACGATATTACCTTCCATAATTTATTCTCAAGACAGCTAGAGTAGATGAAATAGTTGGTAAGATGATAAAGAAATTGTGTTATGAAATGGGTCTGGTGTTTGTGTTGTTAATGCATTGGAAGTAAATGATGGCTTGAGGACTGTAGAAAGAGAGGTGTTGAATAACCATACATTTTAAGAAATGGAATGTTCCATCACTTTGGCACGTACTATCTATGTCTGGTGCGAACTTTTATACTTCACGTTGTCTTGCTGTGGTGACACTGACCCAGAGGTTTCCAGATCACATCTGATACAAGCCTGAAAATTTCCATGACGTCATGGTTACGGTGATGCTGCTCAGCATTATCTATATACGAGGGGCGGTCAAAAGGTTTTGTAATTCGGATATAAGGAAACGAGATATGAGGAACAGTGTTTTATTATTTTTCAATATAACTACCCTCGACTTCAATGCACTTGCGCCACTTGTCCCTGAGGCTTAGAATTCCCGACAACCAGAAATCTCCCAACTGCTGTTCAATCCACTCCTGGACGGCGAGCTGGACATCTTCATCGTCCCCAAACCGGCGTCCACGCAGTGCAGCCTTGAGCTGGCGAAATAAAAAGTAGTCGCTAGGGGCCAGATCTAGACTGTAGGGGGGAAGGTTGAGCTCCTCGAATCCGCACTCACGCAGGACAGCTTGTGCAACTCTGGCCTTGTGGACTTTGACGACGTTGAAGCCGATCATGGGGCGTGAGGTTTCGTGAGGTTTCTAGGGACCCAACGGGCAGAGACCTTGGTCATGGCCAAATTGTCGTGGATGATGTTGATAACACTTCCATGTGATATTCCAAGTTCTCGCTCGATTTCTTCTACCTTTAGCCGTCGATTTTCGAGGATCATCCTTTCCACACGGGCCACAATGTTTCTCGTTGGTCACGTCTGACGGGTGTCCTGGACGGGGATCATCTTCAAGGGACTCACGGCCATCGCGGAACTCCCTATTCTAGTGAGCAATGGTTGCATAGGAAGGGGCGGTGTCAGTGTACACTGCAACTATGCCTTCATTGATCTCTCTTGCATTCTTGCCTTCCTTGGTCAAAAATGTGATCACTGTGCCGTGCTCAACCTTCTCCATTGTTAAAAAATTAGTGACTGACGATCTGCAATCAGCTACTGCTTCTTAAATAGACGAGGAAGGAGCGTGCGGCTGCAGGTCCTGACTTGTCATAACTTGTCCTAACACCTCCACAAACAGCCATCCCCCTTCCTCTGTTTTGCCCTACCGATTCGCAAAACTAATTGACCACCCCTCGTATATAACTATTCCATAACTTTTGGCACATATTATAATAAGATGTAACTATTGAAAGCTTCTCGACTAAAGAGGCTAAAATACGAATAAGTTAAGGCATCGTCCAAGATCATTTACTGAAAGGTTAAAGATGGGTTGGTCCCAGCGGATTTTGAAAGTAATCATGTTGTGTCGATCTTAAAATACATAAAAATAAAAGGTGTTTCTTGTACCTCCGCTTCTAGTTCTACCTATCTTAAAAATGGGAATAAACACTGCTTCTAGTACTACCGCTTGATTATTCTAATTTTAATTATTGCTAACCTACTAGAAAGGATTGTTAGAGCTCATATTGTGGTAAACCTTAAATCAAATAATACAAAGGGTGTTCCATTAAGACGGATCGAAGTTAGCAGTAAATAAAACAGTATTATTGGTGAAAATTTATTGACTTCACTATTGGATCATTTTATGTGAGTCATGGCAATTATGTGTGAAAAATAATATCGCCTAAATGTCCGCCAATGCTTCGGAGGCACACCTCCACTCGATGGTCAAAACTTTTGATGACGTCTCTGCATAGTTGATCCTCGATCTCACGAATATGTCTTATTATCTCATCCTTCAGCTGTTGAATTGTTGTTGACTTGTTGGCATAGACCTTACTTTTGAGATGACCCCAAAGGAAGAAATCTAATTGCGTCAAGTAAGTCGCACGATCATGGTAGCCAATTGACCTCGCTGTTTCAAGAGATGATACGACCTGGGAAATTCTCATTCAATAAAGCCATTGTTGCATTGGCTGTGTGGCATGTGGCGCCGTCCTGTTGAAACCACAAATCTGCGACATCCATAGAATTCAATTCAGGCCATACAAAGTTGGCGATCATGGTACAGTGTCGCTCGCCTGTCACCGTAACAAAAGTCCCGGCATCATTTTCGAAGAAATACGGCCCAATGATTCCGCTAGCAAAAAATGCACACCAAACAGTGACCTTATGTGGATGCAGTTGCTTTTCGACAATCTTTCTGGGATTTCCATCAGCATAAATGTGACAATTCTGCTTATTAACGAATCCACCAAGATGAAAATGGGCTTCATCCCTAAAAATGATTTTTTGCGAAAATTCATCATCGGCTTGTCTTTGCTCGTGCACCCAATTGACGAATGTACGGCGCTTAAAATGGTTTGCAGTCTTCAGTTCTTGTGTCAATTGAATTTTGTAAGAGTGTAGAGACGAATCTTTTGTCAAAACTCGATGTAACGTTGCTGTGGAGAGGTTCATTCCTGCGTGCGATGACGAATAGAGGTGTCTGGATCTTCGGCCACATTCTCGCGCACTGCAGCAATGTTTTCAGCTGAACAGCGTAAACGAGAACGCAATAGCGTTTTCATATCTGCCAACGACCACGTTTGTTTGAATTTACGAACAATTTTCCCAATTGCACTCTCGATTGGTGGATTATGTTGACCAAAAAAATCGCAAAGTGCCTGAAATTCGTTTCTGTTTGAACGTCCATTTTCTTAATAGGCTTTGATAACTTCAACACGTTGTTCGATTGTTAATCTTTCGATGGTTGAAATTGCCAAAGCCTGTAGTTGTTAATTCTGAAAGGAAAAGAAAAAAATCACTAGACGCTTAAACTTAACTCACATTTAAAATCGGTCCAAGTTATTGGAACACCCTTCATAATGTGAGGGGATGCCTTTAAAGGACCACCGTGAGAGGAAGCCCCCTCGGAAATACCCCTCTCGTCTTTCAAGACTACATGCGCCTAGCGTGAAAATTTAAGAAAGTTCGAGAAAAAATCAGTCCCTCACTGGATTACCCGTCACAGCTCTGTTTGCTTTCGGAAGCCACACCCCTCCCATTCCCCTGCGATAACACCGTACGCAGCTACATTAACCCTACCCCCATATCACGAGGCAAGTTTCACCGTCTGGACCGAATAGTTATCATGAAATGTGTTTGCATAGACTTGCACCAAGAATCCTCTAGGGACTTCAAGCAATGAGGCCTCTATCGGAACAGCTACCCGGCTATATAACTCGAAGCTCACCCTTGAAAGCCCGCCATTCACTCCGTTCAGACTGTCGTCTGTTTTCCGTGAACCCCTGTAACCCGTCGTCGAGTCGTCGTACTTAGTCAAAGATCTCGCCAGCAAATCTACTTTCTTTAAGCTTTGGCCTCTGTTCAGAGGAATCCTATCGAGCCCCCTTCTTCCCGGAGAGTTTTGCAGCCCTCTCATCTTCACCACCCCTTCAAGATTATCGTTCTTTCGAGACTGATACTCCCTTCCAATCTGCAAAATCGTCTCGAGTTGAGATTACGTCTCTCTGGAGCAGAGAAAATCTCATTCTTTATCACGAGGTAATCCAACCCCATCTCCGAGTCCTCCTCGTCTCCTCGTCAGGACTCCCCGAAGTATCTTCTGGAAGACCTGCGCCGTTGTCTCCACCCCCCACCCCCCTCCTCCAATTCGCCCACGCTTAAAGGTAAAGCGATTTTGTATGGTCATTCCCAGATTACCTCGTTAATCTTCACATAATACATTTAACTACCTTTATTAAGTAATTTGTTCACCCCTTTTGTATATATATATATATATATATATATATATATATATATATATATATATATATATATATAAATTGCCCCCTTTTATTATATATATTAAAGTTATATTTTGGGCATTGTTATTTATATATCCTATGACTTGCAACTTGGCAAGCTATTAGTCAAAACCCGGTTAACTGTAAATCGCACTTTTATTAATCGCCCCAGAACATATCTCAACCCGCCTTTGGTCAGCTGTCTGACGGGCTTGTGGATGACCCTGTGCGCCGAGTTAGTCTACACAGGCAAACCTCGACATATAATATAGATACTAAACAAGGATTTACGCAAGGAAATATTTTCAAAATTACCCTTTAGTCCCCAGTGCATGGCGTAAAAGGAAGCTAAACCTGGAAATGGGTCTACTGGCCTGAGAATACGCGTCCCTGAAGGCCATATTCTAAGAAAGTGACCCGGAATGACGATAATATACTCAAGCACTCCAGCCAATCAGGCCTGTTAATCTGCATCAACGTGGAAATCAAGTGAGTGCATGGAAAGGAAGGAAAAGGGGGAATGTTAGTCCCGGTCTTTAAAGAAAGCGATTGCAGATGCTTGCTCTATGTGTGACAAACAAGAAAAGGAATGAAGAGTCAGAGTAAATGCAGGTGTAGTAGATCAGCGAAGCGGGTGTTTCAGTGCCTTTGAGTGTTGACTACTATAATAAAGGGTTTCCATAAGGGTGCCGAATTTGAAAAGTGAATAATTAAAACGAATTTTTATAAACATGGTTATATCCTGCATATTTCAAATGAGTTATGTCTCCCGTTTTGGTATTTAACACAATGTTGGTCATATGTATACCTGCATTAAGTCTGCATACATTTATGCGCTTCTCGAAATTTGCGATAACTCTCTCACAGATGTGTGGCTGAATTCAGCCTTGACTTCATGAGTTGCGCGTGGTTTGTTGGCGTTTACCTGTGACTTCACATACCTCCATCAGAAGAAATCACAAAGGGTATGATCGCAGGACCTTGGTGGCCATTCCTGGTCACCATGCAAGGATATCACTCTTGCGGAAATTTGTCGTGGAGTAATGCAAACGTTTGGCGTGAAGTTTGGTAGGTCACTCTATTCTGCTGAAACCAGAGCTTATCAATCTCCGTATCTCCCAAGTTTGGCCATAATTGAGTGGATATCATGTCTCGGTAACGTTCTTCATTAATGGTAACTGCATCCCCTTTATCTTCTTCACAGAAGAACGGTTAAAGCACTCCACCTGCCCCAAAACTACACAGTCGCTTTAAGTGGGTGCATTTCGTGCTATTGCATTATTTGAGGATTTTCATTTCTCAAAATCTGACAGTTTTGTTTATTGACAATTATATTCAAGTGCAAGTGGGTCTCGTCACTAAAGATCATTTTCTGCAAATTCTCGTCGGCTTTGAGTCTCTCCACAACCCAGTCAGAAAATTGCTTTCGCCTCCCGTGGTCAGGTGGCTGAAGATGCTGCTACATAAGTTGAATTTTAAACTCATGAATACGAGAGATCTTTATAAAGAATTCGATTTAATGAAGTGGTCGGGATGTCCAGCTGCTGCAAATTTCGGCGAATCGATTTTTACGGACTCAATGACACTGTCTCTCACAACCTTAATTTGTTTCTCTGTCTGACAAGAACAATTCTGCCTAGGCCATTTGGCTGTTGCAAATGAATCAGTTGTTATAAACTTCCTTTAAGTCGGCGAATCGTAGAGACTTTGGGTGTTTCATTTCTCCCCCAAATGTTCTAAGTGTTCGAACTGTTTGCGTCGCACTTTCTCCGTTTAATCTTCACCATGAGAACGCGCTGCTCAGTTGTGAGCTGATCCGTGACGAACCGCACACAAGTATTTTAAAAGACAAACAAAAATAATTATTCGGAGTAAAGAGAGATAGAAACATAATAAAAGCATGGCTTTAAACCTCTAACCACAAGAGTGTTGCCCCGTTCAAATTCGGGGCCCTTTATGGAACACCTTTTACAATGGTTTGGTACAAATGTGTGAGCTCGAGAATTGTAATGGTGTATTTGAAATAAGCTTGAGGGAAATTTGTTGAGGTTGTAGTTTATGTAATATAAAATGATAGAATTGAAGCTAAGAAAGAGATGTTCTGAAATAACTTGGGACGAGTAGTATCGGTTAATGGATGTAGAAGATACGAATGGACGAATAATGACAGAGTATGAGGGGGGAAACATCTTTTGTGACAACCAGAGAGGATGAAAATGGAGATAGGGTGGTAGGGTTCTGTACTGAAAGAAACTTATGTGGTAGCTGACACATTAATAAAATTGATGGGCATATATAGACATGAATTGGTTAAAAGAGAGGGGGGAATTAAAGAATATGATTGATCTGCACCTAGTTAGAAAGAAATAGATGTACATGATTTAAGAAGTATGAGTATAAGACTATCAGATCGCAAGATTGTGCTTTCTAGGATTAAATTGTTTTGTGTATTGGTGAGAAAACATGAGCAAGGTGGAAAGGAAAGGTGGAGAAAAGGTGAGATGTTATTAAATCATAGAGTGAAAGAAAGGAAAGATCAGAAGTGGAATGTTATTCTATCAGAGAGGGGAAAGGAAGAGAGGATCTGAAGTGAAATGTTATTCAATCATCGAGAAAGATGAGAGTATTTAAGAGTGCTTGAGATTATAATAGATGAAATATGTGTGAGCAAGGATATAAAGCAACAAATTTTAGGAAGGAGTACTCTATAGTAGGAGGGCTGTGTGCGACTGTGCAAGAACTTGAAAAACGAAATATAATGTGAATGATGGCATGACGATGTGGAGCGTGTAGTGGAAATCAAAGAAGTGACAACAATTAACTCCTTGATATTTTCGATGAAAATCTCTCGGTGATACTGTTGAATTCATAGAAAGAGATGAAAGGAAAAGTGCAACAAGTAATTAAACAGAGTAAGAATGTAGAAAACGAAGCATCTGGAGAGAATATGAATGAGGATCTCGATAGGAACAGAAGAGTATTCTGGAATGAAGTGAGGTAGAGTGAGAATAAAAAAAGCTATCAGAGCATCAAGGACATAGCTAGCAAGACTAAATGCAAAGAATGAGGATGTCAAAAGTAGACAGAGCGAATACTTTGATGAATTGTAAAAACTAGATATGGGAGATGATGGAAATGTAAATAGGATTGTCTTCATGGGCGTAAATCGAGGCCTGTATCGGGGTATGTACGACATAGGCTTGCAAGAGATTTTTCATGCTTTGAGGGGCCTAAAAAAGTGAAAGTATCTGGAGTAAATGAAATATTCGGTAATATCATAAATGTTTGTGTTATGAAATGGGTCTGGCGGATTGTAATGCATTGAAAGTGAAAGAGTGCTTGGCGACCCGAAGAATGAAGTAATGGCGTGATTGTGCAGTGTTAAAGAAGAAAAACGTGAATGCAAAAGCTAATAAAGATATAACTGGGGTGTTGTATGGGAAATGTATAGGGGAGAGTCATACATTTGCACCGAGACAGGTGAAAAAACAAAGGATAAAAGATGTTAAATTGTAAGTTTCATGGATCTGTATAAAGCTTATGATTGTGTAGATATAGAATCAGTATGGCAGTAGCTAAGAATGTACTAAGTAAGTAGTAAACTATTGGATGGTGTGAAGACTATTTATGTGAAAGTAGAGCGTACGTTAGGCTGAAAGATAGCCGGGGTAAGTGGGTTGAAATACGTGTGGGTGTAAGACAAGATTGTGTGATGTTGCTATGGCTGTTTAATATAGTTATGGATAGAGTACTAAAAGATGTATGTATTGAAGTGAGGGAAAGAGGTGTGATATTGATACGAAATGGTAGGAATGGGTTCTATGTAATAAATTAGTATATGCAGATGACATGTTGTTGATGGTTAGGAGTGAGAGGAATCTTGAAATGTTGGTTGTAACTTTCGCTAGGGCATGTGAAAGGAAAGGTCTAAAAGTGAATGCACAAAAGGGTAAGATAATGATATTTGTGCTGAAATAGAGTGTGGATGAAGTACGAGTCTATAGGGTCACACTTGAACAAATGCAAAACTTCAATAAGATGCATTGTAAATGTAGTGGTAGAGATGAAGCAGAATGCGAACACAACGTTTTAAATGGTTAAAAGGTTTATGGGACATTATTAAAGCATTAGTGAATTGTAAGTTTTTGAGTGTGGAATTTGCTATTGCTAGGAAGTTGCATGAGAGTATGCTGCTATTACAATTGGTGTAAGGGAGTGAGGCTATGGGATGGAAAAAGATGGAAATATTTCGAGTGAGACGGTGAAAATGGACAACTGGGTGGCCTGGTGGTAGAAAAGTGGATAAAGTGAGAAAGGACTGGATAAGATATCTTTATGGTATGTAAAAAGGGCATGAATGAGATTGTGACACTGTTTTGATGTTGTACATATATGCGAGAGTGAGAGTCAAGAACTGAGAAAGGATATGATAGACTGAGTAAAAGGTGATTTGATTATAGGGATGAGTGTTTGAAAGATTCAGGACTGACCGAGGAAGAATTGGAAGCCCTTGTGTAAAACAGGTGTGCATGAGGCGGTCTGTGTAAGAGCGTGCTAAGGGCCTTTTGCCGTGGATGAACCATGATAGACAAATAATAAAACATATACCACTCCATAGCTATGAAGGGCCGATTCGGCGTGAAAGAAATGATTGTGGCCTAGGGTTTACTAGAGCGAGTAGTTTTCAATGTCAATGAAGCGCGCCAATACCATTTTGGGGACAATTCGTCGATGATAATATCTTGAAGTCTCGATTTCTATAATAAACTCAAAGCAGTAGACAATGGGTATTTAAAAAACTAATAAAAGCTTTAGGACTGGCGCACATGAGCGGTTTTTATTGAAATCGATTAATATAATTCATCGATTATATAATTTATCAAGTGGAAATACAGGGTGTTTTTAAGACTTTGATATCATTTGAGATGGTAATATCTCAGAAACTACATAGTCTAGAATAGGGCTTCGTAAGAGTTTTCCCAAACCAGCTAAAACTTTTCTTCTGATGCTGGCAGTCGTCCAGATCCTTTTTACTTGCACATACAGACTTCCTCTTCGAAGCTTTGTGCCTGCCATAATCTGCAATGTTCTTGATGTATTTTTAGAGAACACTTTTTCTTGTCCAGTGAATAGCCTTTCTATACCTGAAAAGATAAAAACCAAATCACATTCAACCTAAGATTTGACATGTTTCTACACATACTGTTAAAATCTGAGTTCAATTAAATTAAAATTGCGAAAGTTATTAGATTGCTAAATGATATCAATTTTAGATATATGTACGTTATATTATCGAATAAAACGATATTATAAATCTACTGAATAGAGCTAGGAGGATAGCACCATAAATATAAAAACTCAAAAACACTTGCAAACCTCCAAAAAAGGATTATCATAACTTTTTCGGTGATGGCACAATATCCGTCGAATTAGTTATTATGTGTCTATCTTCAGGAGTGTATCAATTATAAACAAAAAGCTAATTTTCCTAATTTTACACAAAACCTGTTTGAAACATCATAAATTTGAATAAACTTTGCCCCACATTAGTGGTAGTCTTGTGTTTTGCCACTTTTCATTACTCTATGGCGATTCGGTAAAGATTTTTCCTTCTGAATTTTCAATTTAAAGAGACTATTATTCTTTAATTATTGATAAAAATGTTAGAAAATAACCCATCTCGCGATGTGAAAGAAAAGGACTAAGTGAGACAGAACCCTCAGCTTGAACTGAATCAACGACAAAATCTAATGAACTATTATTTCGTTCAAATCCCATACCTCCTACACATATCTTTATCGAATTCTGTTGATAAAATTTTGAGATATCATCTACAAAAACAGAGAGCTGGACAAGCATATAATGGTGATCACATAATCTCCACCAAACTCTCTTGTCAGAGGTAATGGTGATCACATAATCTCTACCAGACTCTGTTGGCAGAGGTAATGGTGCCACAGAAAAATGTGCATAAAGGTGTTTCCAATATGACCTTTCTCCTTTCCTGTCAGGGTATATTCGGTTTTCACCACAAGCAAGAGATAACGGGTGGAAAAACTTGTCCCATGTTGTAAATGACTTGTTAGAGATATTGTGATCTGCCTTGAGTAAAATTATGTAACTCTTACTGAAGATCAATCTTCATAAACCTGGCAAAGAAAAATATCCCTTGAATTTGATACACGGGGAGCTAAATTTGTTGAATAAATTATTCCTAACCCTTTCTAGTACCACAATCATTTGCCATTGTTCATGAACCGAATTCTTCAGGGTAACAAATCTGGGAGGCATTGAAAGGAGAGGAATATAATATTCGACACATCCACAGTTTTAAATGACTTTGTTATTCATATAAAAAATAACTCTTTTTTCAAAAGATTCCAATCAAAATGCATTTTCACACTTTAAATTTTATAAATAAAAGCCAACAGTATAACCTTTTTGCTTAATGAAACTTCTTAAACGATTATTATAATTTTTAATTAGGTTTGAACAAACTTCGGATGTAATTTTCTCTGACTTTGTCTTTGCAAGATGTCCGATTTATCGATGTTTGGTGGCTTTCTTACAAAGACGCAGACCTTTAGTTCATCTCAAATTTTCTATTCGGTTAAAATTTGGCGACTGTGATGGTCATACCAGGAAAAAGACCTGTTACGATGTGTGATTATGGTCATTGTGTTAATGAACCATCTTCTTCCCAAGCCAAGCTTGCGAGCATCACTCTTCATATAATATTCAATAACTTTTCTGAAATATTCTTTATTCATCATCCGTTTATTCGATAAAGTGTATTGTTACAAGAAACTGACCATGATATAATGTTTTACGCGGAATTGTTTTTTGAAGATGATTTATTGCGAGAGGATTTCACTACAAAGGCAAAGATATAGTCATACCTCTATATAAAAGTTTAATAAAGCCACACCTGGAATATGCGATACAATTGTGGTCACCTTATACACATGTAAACATCAATAAAATAGAAAGAATTCAACGACGGGCAACTAAACTAATTCCCTTTATTAGAAATAAGTAATATATCGAAAGATTAAATACACTAAAACTACACTCTCGAAACTAGGCGATTGCGAGGTGAGCTTATTGAAGTATTCAAAATTTTAAATAAATTTGAAAATGTATATTATGAAAAAAAAATTTACTACGCGGAGGTAGTAAATGTTATTAGTGCAAATAGATTTAAAAACTAAATTAACAACGGTTTTAAATTGAAATGACGACGGAGGTTTCGAACGAACATAGCTAAAAAAATTTCACCTTTAAAATCAGCGATAAATGGAACCCACTCTACGCGGAGGTAGCAAATACTACTGTTTAAATAGTTTTAAAAACAAAATTGACAGATATTTTACGAAAAATTATATTGTTTAAATACGCAGACCTGTTGTGTATTGAATTTCGCGTGAGTGAGCATCATGGCAACAATGTACAAACGAGGAATACAAGCAATTTAGTCTAGAAAGGGACTGGCTTTTGGGTGGACTAAGTAGTCCTTGTTGGCTCCCTGTACCTATGTAACTTTAACGCACAGCATACACATCATTTGTGACAAATAACTCATCCGTAGTCACATTTGAACATAGTGCATGCCACAAAAGATTGAAACCTTTCTAAAAATCATCATTGACGTACCTCAGAAGAGCTATCGAACGAATCTTTTCAATAAAGGTGTCTTCTTCTGAAGACATCCATAGATTTTCCCTTATCACAACATAATGGACACTGTGTTTAAACTAATCTCGATGGTTTTATCTCCTAAATGATCTTTTATCCCCACTCTAGTCTGATTTGATTAATTTTAACAGATCTAACTATCCTCCAAACCGCGCATTGTGGAATTTTCATTGGATGCCCCCAACGAGGGAGATTTGCAGTTTGCCTTGAACCCTTAAACTTTCTTATTACTGGCTGCACTGTAGATTTAGGAACATCTAGTTTAAATGAAATATTTTTATAGCTTATCTTAGATTTGAATTTTTTAATTATTATAGTTCTTCTGAAATTATTTTATAGCTCATCCTAGATTTTAATTTCGTATTTATTCTCGATTTGATTTCGGGAAACAGTTCACTCCCTTTGATTGCATACATAATAATATTGTTGAGTTTTCGATGACGAGTAAAGGATTGCTAGAACGTTCTAGCCTATTCGTGACTAGTCTAAATTATAAAATGAAGAACATAGAAACTACCCAAATGATTCCTAATGTATGTCATAATTTAAAATATATAAATTAAACATATGAATATGAAAGGTATATCGTATGAATACTTTTTGTTGCGAACTTTCATGCAAATTGTTATTCCTTTATTTGCCTATCAAGGTTTATTCAGATTCCGTCGATGTGTCTATTAATGTATTTTTTCAATGCCTTTACATTATTTCGTTGCTCTGCAATAAGTGGTTCATAAACTATGACGAAATATTGTGGAATTAATTTGGGGTATTAATACTGTCTGGAGAAAGTTTGTGTATCAGTAGTCCTTACGAAAGCGGACGTTTAACCTCCATTACACAATCTTTGTTTACGTCTCCTTAATACACGATAACTAATATCGATACTCCTCTGAACTATTTGACTTGTTTTAAAGCTATCCATTTACTTCATCCTTTTCCTTGGATTATTCTTGTTGAATACCACCAACTCCTTACATTGATATCATTCCTGACTTTTTACCTCTTTCTTGGCCTTCTTCGGCTAAATCCCTCTATTTTAATAGAAAGCCGACATTTCTCCTTTTCCATCGGGATAATGAAGATCGCTCCAGACTGCTCTTAAATCTGAATGAATGAAACTCTCAATAAACCAAAAGCGGTAATGGAAATTTACTCTCCATTTTTTAATGAATTTCTAAGAGATGAGATTGAAGGACATTCACTATCGAGATGAGGTCGTTGGCGTATTTCGAAATGGAAATAACATTCGAATGGGCGTATTATTTATTCTCCCTTATATACAGTATGCATAAATAATGTTAAAATCTCATTTCAACATCAAAATAAATGTTGCCAAGAAACGAGAAAGAAATATTTCTGATATTTTCGAGCTTTGAAATGCGTTTTAATGAAATCGTGGTTGAAATATAAATTTCTCGTCTGTTCTCTCCCAGCGGACTTAGTAACGAATCTACACACCTTTGATTAATTGAAGTCATTCGAAGAAATTCAAAAATGTTACCTTTTCATTAAATATTTTTGCGATCGAATTAACATTAAAAAAAACTAAATCTCTTCGTTCCTCTTTACTCTGACAAAGAATTCAAGGTATTACTTTATTTTACAGCTACCATTTACTCTTAGGAATGGCGCCGCAGTCTGGTTTCAGCATTCACGGTTGATGAATTTGTCTCAGTACTTCATATTTTCGCTCCATCCTCCTAACCCATTCGATATTTGCCCCCTGAATGATTTAATGGGACGGTCCCCCTCAACATTTCTCGAAGACTGCTTGGTCTCCCAGACAGTACGCCCGATACCATAATGACCGGGGTGCTACCATTTGTCCGCCGTGCTGGAGTCACGATTCTGCACACTAGACAGTGATACTACAGAGATTTGGGAGGAGTCGGACTCGCTTAGGTCCTTGAGTGAGGCAGGCCGCTCCTGGTCGCCCTGGTCATGACTATTTAAGTTTTGTTTATAGTCTACTTGTTTCTGTTTATCTGGTTATTAATTTGTATTTTTAAATAACCTTGAAATAAACTTATCTATCTTTGTAATTTTGGTGTCTAGGGCCTCGTTGTCAGGATAGAATCTTAAAATAAAAATAAATAAAAACTTGAATATGAGTACCCCCTGGATTTCATTACAAACCTTACCGAATGAGTAAAGTGTATAGTATAAATTTTAGTATTCATATATTTTAAAGTCAATAGTAATGCTGGTAAAGGATAGTTAAAAGGTTTTTAAAAACAACTAAAAATTCTATACATAATCGGGATACCTGCATTTTAAGGATAATTTGTTAACTTTTGGGTATGATTAAAGGTCGTTGTAATATTCATCTTCTTACATATAAAATTAATGACCTATGATAACCTGCAGAATCTTTATATAACTCTCAGGAAAAAGTTATTTAATACTGTAATTACTTAATTTCTCTGTAAGGTTTCCCACCCAGTTAAAGTTCTCAATGTGTCTGGGTATAACAATAAGAAAGATAATAATAAGTCTTTTGTAATGCGCTCTTTAAGGCCTGAGGCCTTCCCAGAGCGCACGTTGTGCTGAGATGAGAATGGAAATTCAATAGAAATTCAAGAGGGAGAGAAGGCAATACTGAAAAGATGCGTTTTCAGGAGACGCTTAAATGTGGTAAGAGAGGAAGAAGACCTGATTTCAGCAGGAAGAGCATTCCACAACTTAGGGACGCAGATTGAGAAGGAACACTCCCCCATTAAGTAGAGGGATGAACGAGGAATATTCAAAATAGGTGCATGTGATGACCGAAGAGCCCTAGGGACATGGAGTGGCGAGAGGGCAGAGGAGAGGTAAGACGATGCCTTGTTGTTTAGGGCCTTAAATGTGAAGAGAAGTATCTTGAAGTGAGTACGGGAGCTGACAGGGAGCCAGTGCAGTTCATGCAACAAGGGTTTCGAGGGATAGAAGCGAGGGCGACGGAGAAAAAGCCGGGCGGCATAGTTCTGTACAAGTTGAAGGGGGCGGAGAGAGGAGGATGGCAGATTCACAAGCAGAGAGTTACAGTAGTCAAGGAGTGAGGTGATGAAGGCATGAACAGCACTCTCAAGACTTTGGCGATCAAAGTGAGAGCCAATGCGAGAGAAGTTACGAAGGAAACATAGAGAGGATTTGCTGACATTGCGGATATGAGGCTTAAAGGAGAGATGCTCATCAAAAACAACACCCAGATTCCTAACGCAGTCAGAGAAAATGATAGTAATACCGCCCAGAGTAAGCGAGGGAAACAGAGATTTAGATTTTTTGACAAGAGCAGTGGTTCCGACAAGGAAGACCTCAGTTTTGGAGTGATTAAGCCTGAGGAAGTTGGTAGAGAGCCAGTCAGAAATGGAGGAGTAGGCAGCCAGGAGGTCAGTGATAGAGTAGGCAAGAGACGCAAGGGATGAGGAAACGAAAATTTGAGTGTCATCAGCATATAGGTGAAAGGATAAACCAAGATTACGGAGAAGGGAACTAAGAGGGAGAAGGTAGATACGAAATAGTAGATGAACAAGGACAGAGCGTTGTGGCACTCCAAAGCGAATAGGGGTAGAGTCGGATGAAACGTCGTCAATCACAACGGATTGAATACGAGACGAGAGGTAAGAGCGGAACCAGTCAAGCACGTTGCCTGATTTGACGAAGAAAGAGAGGAGACGATCAAGTAGGACGGTATGGTAAAATATAGTTTACTATACTTTTGGATCATTTACATATAATTCAAATTATTTACCATAAGGTTTGTATATTCGTTTGTTTTCGCTTTAATTCCATTCAAACACAAAACAGAAGGCTTCATGGCACGCACTATGCGCCATTGACTTGCATAAACTGACTCATCGTATTAAAGGCACGTAATCACAAACATAAGGCCACAATTAAACATAAAATATAGATAACACATATAATGATACTTGCGTGATTCAGAGGAACGAATCGTAAACCATAATCTTTTTCAATCACCTTTAACCCCGAAGAATCAAGCTAAACATAGACTATCGTCAATTAGTGTCAGACGACAAAGCATTCAAAAGTTATTTCAAATTCAAGACCTAAAATAAAGCCTTGACTTATCTGCTCGTAGAAAATAGAAAATTCATCTTAAATATCTTGATTAAACTAATCTAACCACGAAGGGACCATGAATTAGAGAACTAAATAAGTCAAATCAACAAACAGGTGAGTTATTATATATATATATATATATATATATATATATATATATATATATATATATATATATATATATATATATATATATATATATATATATATATATATGGGTTAAAATCACGAGAGGTAACACGTGATGAGTATATTTGTATATATCACGTAAGGAAAAGGAAAGATTGATTGGAGTTAGTTAACATTTTCAAACTCACAATGGATATACTCGTATGTATAAAATAGAGAGACATCGTATTTATACAAAGCAATGTTTTCCCTATAAGGTCGGATTTTTTATGACCTCTGATAAGTCTGATTTGAGCAAGAAAGATAAGACTGGATCTTGCTCAAATCAGACCTATCAGAGGTCATAAAAAATCTGACCTCATAGGGAAAACATTGCTTTGTATAAATACGGTGTCTCTCTATTTTATAAACCATTGTAAGTTTGAAAATTTTCGGATAACGAAAGTACTAGCTCCAATCAATTTTTCCTTTCCCTTACATGGTATATACAAATATATATA
Organism: Ceratothoa steindachneri; assembly: GCA_963969495.1. NCBI lineage: Eukaryota > Metazoa > Arthropoda > Malacostraca > Isopoda > Cymothoidae > Ceratothoa > Ceratothoa steindachneri. Next base: position 121,630,672 of record OZ018326.1, read on the forward strand.
TATATATATATATATATATATATATATATATATATATATATATATATATATATATATATATATATATATATATATATATATATATATATATATATATATATGACACCATAGTGAAATTTTTATTTTCTTAGGTTAAAATAGACCAATTCTTAATACTTTCCTCTGCAAACAAGCTAAACAATCTACGCATCATTGAATTATTATATATTTTGAAGGCAAAGCCCACCCTCATTGAGCAAATATTATCCGTTCCGTTGCGCGTTACTCGTTAATTTCTTCTCCTTATCATTAGTTTTTGTACTTACAAGATTTAATATGTCTGATTAAATAATATATACATATTGTATTGCCCTCTACAAGATGCCGTTGTATATTTTTAGTACCTTGAAGATGAGGTCACCCTACGAAACGTTCTCTTATTTATATTCAAACAGAAAACAATAAGGAATAGCGTATGTGAATCTATTTTCGACTCAAACACAACCAGGGCACCTTACGACTTTATAGAAAATATCTAGACAACTCAAAAAAAAACTCGAAAAGTGTAAGCTATATTCATATCTCCTTCTTAAAGCACTGCAAATCCTACGATGTATTTTCTAAGTTTCTCCGTTTCAAATTGTACAAAACTTGTCTACACTCAAAAATGTTTTCCATAAAATGGAAGGGGAAACTTTTGAATCAATGGTTTTTCTTTAAAAATCAGAATTTATCAAAACTTTTGAATCACGTTTATTTGTATGAAAACCAATTAAAATTGCATTCGTCTTTTTTTAAATTCAGAATCGCTAACTGATTTGTTCAGGAGAGTGTCTCACGCTATACCTCTAATGTCTCGATTACTCAAAACCGCAAACTAGCCAATTTGGGAATTCATAATAGTATCAACCTATTTGACCCTTCCTATGTAATATTTAATTTGTCTTCGAAACTCCTATCCCTTCGACTCCGTGTGCTTCTACTCTTTGTCCTTAACTGTGCTCTTCCAATTTAGAAAGTGAATTTCTATAAATATTATATAGTGGGAGCCGAAACATCTAGAATGTACTATGTACGTAAAATCAGATACTCTGGGATCAGTTAAGTGGCATCGTCTCCCACATCTGATGTTCTTTTTTGGTTACCGTATATAGTCGTGTATAAGCCTACTTCATATGTGCTCGAGACTTTAATTTTGGGCGCGTGCGAGTCAAGTCGCGGGTGACTCTACATCTCACTATGTCGGTCTGTCCCCGTTTTGCGTTTTGTTGTTTTTGTAATAACGTTGTAACTATTTAGCGATTCTAATGAAATTTGAAACTTCTATGTTTTTTTACATTTTCTTTCGAATGATATAAGTATCAAAGTTTTCCTAAGGTTAGACCTGGAATTATTTTGCTTTGGCAATAACATCATAACTATTAGGCAGATTCGAACAAAATTTAAAACTCTTATGTTGTTTTACATTTTCTGTCGAATGATATAATTTCCAGTCCTCTCAAGGTTATCAAGATAATTATTTTATTTTGGCAATAATATCATAACTATTCTGCTGATTCTAACGAAATTCAAAACCCTTATGTTATTTTACATTCTAATTCAAATGATAGAATTGCAAGGTCCTACCAAGGTCAGTCCGGGAATTATTGATAGTTTTGATGGTCGTAAGGTTGTAAATCAGAATAAATGAGAGCACGCGACTTTTTGGCCAGCAGACCTTGTTTTTTAAAACACCATATTTTTTAGTAGTGTTTATTAAAATTATCTGCCCCTTTCTTTAGACTAATATTTTGGGGGTTATATACTAATGGAATTTTAAAGAAGGAGGCATACCAGTTAGATTATGTTGTGCAAATCAATGTGGATCCCTTCACACTTGTTTATCTTAAACAGAAGCTGCCATGTATTAGACCATCTAAAGATTGCATTTAAATTGCCCTAAATTTCTTTCTTATCGATTCTGCGATGCCTCTTTTGCCCTAACTTGAAACATTTGTCCAAAATAGCTATCTTACTCAATAAGTTATAGTCGAGTTCTTTTAGGAATATTAATAAAAGTACCGGGCTCAAGATCAAACCCTGGAGAAAGCAGCTAGTCTCAAGCTTCCACTCGAACGATTCGGCATTAATGACCACTCTCTATCTGCACTTTGTAAGCTGATTTCGAATCAACGTTCAAATTTGCCCCTATTCACATGTACTCTAAGTTCCACCAAAAACTGTTTGTGAGGTAAATTAATTCTACACCTTGATTTAGACTCATTGAAAATAACCGATAGTGGACCAGTTACTTTAAGTGTTAAGGGGGTATGTATGTATGTCCTCAGGGCCAAACGATTTTTTCCACCTTCATCTTATTAATGTAAAGCAGTAACGCGGTTTTGGATATCGTATTATCATCTAACATATTTGTAACGACCATCTCTATGACATAGCAGGGAGGGGAATGCTCGTTAAAGCTTCAATTTCGATTTACTTGAGCAATCAATGCAAAATGAATGAAATATAAATCAGCTGTTTCAGCATCTGCCCAAAAATTTTTTTTATATATTATATATTGAAATGAGGCAATTTCAATCTTCTCAAAAGTCTCTTTTGTAAAACTTCATCGCAGACCAGGTTCAGGCTCATGCTCAAAGAATCCCTCTCTTTATCCCCTCTCAACTGCCCACAAAAGCATCTTTTGACTTCCCAGCATGTTAGCTTTCATGCATTTTTATTCCCCTAATTACGCTATTTTCATACGAACTTATAAACTTCTCAATTAACTTTCTTTAACAGATAAACCCGTTGATTTTCCTATTTTTAAATAGATTTAGTATATCTCAAGCTGTTGTGAAATAATAGTCCAAGAGTACATATAGATAGGTAGCTCAGTACCATCTTACAGCCAGAATGACATCAATTTATAGCTATATCAACTAGGAAAAGGACTGAACCATGGTCAGTGGATGACCTATGATCTTGTTGATGATCAACCGGTCGCAGATTCAACATTTGCTCATTTTTCTGAAGACACTTGTGAATCACATTTTGGAGAAATTGTACTCGTAAAAATTGGGTTATGCAATATTTTATCCAGCTCAAAAGTCAATCATTGAAACTACATTAACAAGTGGCATTGACGAAAGCGACTATAATATCTGCCAAAATATTTTCCTCAATGCGTGGAAGAATATGAAAGTTCGCTTATTCATAAGCTCTGCATCCAAGATAAATAGTCGCTGCTTAAAGGCGCCTTCCATAGCTAAAAGCTTCAAAAAATACAAACGATAAAAATGCTGCTTCCCTCAATGAAAAAAAGCTCTTTTATCTATTCGATAAGAAAAATTCACCCGTTAGAAAAATCACAGGACAAAAAAGTTTAGGCTTTGAACTCGAACGTTTGCCTCTCCCTATTTTTCAAGCTCAATCCTTTTGAGGGCCATGTTTTCAGAGCATTGCCCCATTTTTCATAAAGTATAAACTAAAATAATGGCCATGAGCTAAAACAAAATGAACAGAAAATGTTTTTCTAATCAAAACCAAAGTACATTTCTTTTAATGAGTGGCCCAAAATTCATAGCAAAATAGAAAATTAAAATGAGACCAATTACTATGCAGATTAAATATATAATTTATGTTGATTTATAGTTAAATAAATTAAATGCGTCATTTTTTTATTAAGAATATAAAATTAGTTGTAGATTTGGACCAAATTGGGAAGGCTTGTTGTTTTATTTCAAACTGGAATCAGAAATGGTTTTACTCGCAATGGTAATTGACCCTCATTACTCGTACCACTGAGCTTTGTATCCTTTAGACACTGATCATTGTATTGCTTTCGATAATATTATATTGAAATAATTCATCCTAATGGTTTCTAGATTTTATAGAAACCAAGGTAGGGAAGAGACCATAAAATAGGAGGGACTAATCATCTACAGTGATTTGCCGCAGGTTGAAATACCAATTTAGATTGAACATTCGGTGACTGGTATATGATATAAAAACTACGAGGTTCGTATCCTACGTTCATCTATAGGTTGCAACCGAGAATATCCCCTTACCAACTAAATCCAATAGATGGTATAACTCGTGGTTATGGAGGTGATCCTTGTCAATACAAGATTATACATAATCAGTCATTGGTCGTGCGTTTTCGTTCTTAATCGCGACCATACTCAGTGACTAAAGGAGCGCATAAAAACTTTAAAAGAAAAAAAAAGGCAGAGGAGAATGAAGATTTGTTTTACCGTTAATAATAAATAGTAGATTTTAATATAGAGTTATAATAACTTAAAAAGCAGTCATTATTAAAATATTAAAAGGCATCAGAACGTTAGAAAATCACATGAAAACAACAAATAGATTAAATCCATACCTAAATGTTGTCTGAGGCCCGAGTGTAGACGAGAAAACGCAAAATTAAAGACCTTTTGTCATTGATTTCAAATCTTTTATTGGAACTTGGAAAAAATTCGAAATTGTTTCCCTTCCATTCTTCGCATCTTATGCCAGAGTTCGCTGGGTCAAATCTTGGCGAAGTTTGGGATTGTTTTCATCTATCGATTAAAATTTTCATAGACCTTTCTTTACTATGTACTAATGACCATATATTCTAGTAATAAAATGCATAAAAAGAGAAGGATATTTTTCATACTCTTCTAAAAGAAATGCTCCTATGAACCAAAGAAAATACAAAATATCACATTTGACGAGATAAACAGCTGGTTTTGTTTAAAATATCAAGTTAAATTCAAAGAAGACATATGATAAGTTCACTCTAATTCTCCTGGTAAAGGAAAATTCATAGAAAAAACTAGTGCAAAACCTATGGATTACGTGACACCTAAACACTAAATAAATTAAAAGACAGAGTCTGGAAAATTGTAGGAGTAGAGCCATAGAAGGAAGACAATTCATCGACATTTGCATGAGTTCTTAATGGAGTGGTTCTCAACTGGTGGTCCATAGTCACTTTTTAGGTGGTTCATAGAACATCCACTGTATTTTGTAACAAACTGAAAATGAGTGTACCTAATTTAAAATTGACTGAAAATTCAGTACGAACAATTTAATAAAATTACAAAAATGACCATCCATTTTATTATGTTATTCTTATTTAAGAAATATATTGGCAATTTTTAAGTTGTAGCCTCTTAAGTAGTCCTTCGAGTCAATTTAAGTTTTTAAATTTAATTAATTCTAAAATGAATATCCAAGATTCACGCCGCTATACGTGACCCTAACCTAGCACACATACTTGTACTGTACGAGTCTAGATGACGCGCGGCTACATATAATAGTGTGAAAAATTGCTGGAGCCAGTAGCCACCGAACTGCTAAAGTGATTAGTTACATCATTCCCCCTGTGCTGTTTAACGGGTATAGAATAATTTTATTTTGTTTTCTACTATAAAATATACTAATTTTTACTAGATAAAGCAGGTAGGAAGTGTGAAAATAGTGAAATATTTCTGGCCAGTTGTTATGTTGCATGCTGTATATGCTGTTTAAGCCACATGGTGCTACATTTTATCATTACTATTGCCACACTCACGTAACTGATATATTTCGTTGCACTGTCCACAGATCTGAGTAAATGGCAATGGCGGGAGGAAATGTCAAGCGCAAGAATTCAGGGGACTACATTGAATTCAGCTTTACTTGTTAAAAAAAAAGATGGCATGGAGTTACCACAATGTGTTAAGTGCTTCAAAGTCTTGGGAAATGAGTCACTGAAGCCAGTTAAGCTTAAGCACCATCTCGAAAAGTGTTACCCCAATTTGTTGAAAAAAGATAAAGATTATTAAGAGAGGCAGTTATCAGCTCTCAAGCGGTAGAGCCTTGACTCATCAGTTACATTCTATGAAAATACCTCCAATGCAGTGCGTGCTTCCTGCATTGTAGCATACAAAATAGCACAAGCAAGAAGCCTCATACAATTATAGAGCAACTTGTGCTACCTTGTGTAAAAGAAATAGTGAGACTTGTTGTCGGTGAAGACGCAGCCCGGAAGCTAAATGATATATATGTATCTAATGACACTGTATAAAGCCTGATAAGTGATATCTCCCAAAACATGAGCGAACAAGTTGGGATGAAATAAAGAAATATCCATTGTTTGCCATACAGTTCGAAGAATCAACTGATGTCTCACTGTCCTCTCAGCTATTGGTGTTTGCCACGATGTATGCTTGATGGAGACATTAAAGAAGAATTTTTCTTTTGTAAGACTCTTGTCACCACCACAAGAGCTCAGGATGTGTTAGAAATTGTTAACAATTTTTTAGAAGCAATTGGGCTGGATTGGAAATATGTCAGAAAATTATGTCAGATCATGGGTTCCGACCTTGAGGTGTTGCTGTTCTACACTTCTGTAAGGTGGTTGTCAGCAGGGAATGAACTCAACAGAATTTTTTAACAAAAAGAAGAACTGACTTTATTTTTCCATTCTCAAGGGAAAGAGAATTTATAAAATATGCTAACATAGTCAGAATTAGAACATGCATACCTAGCTGATATTTTTTAAATCTTGAACAAACTGAATCTTCAGCTACGAGGGAAATGTGCAAATCTGTTTTTTTCACCAAGGCATCATTAAGGCTTTTTTTGAGAAGCTAGAACTCTTGATCGGCCAATTCACAAGTAATAATTTGGTTCAATTTCCACGTGTGGATGCCAGGCTCGGAAAAACGTCATTCAGATGCAAATTCTCGAGCATTTACGAAAGCTTCCGAATGAATTTCACAGATACTTTCCAGAGGTAGGCATGACAAAGGATGAGTTATCTTCCATCAGTCTTTCACTTGTAAATCCGGAAACACATGAGATTCGCAAATGCATGGAGACTCAAGGCAAGCTAACCACCAAGCAGTGAGAGCAGCATCGCCAGGAATTTTGGTCTGAAGAACAAGTTCGACCCACTCCGTGCTTGCGAGATCAGAGCACGAAAGTATTTCATACATAAAGAATACAGAACCAACAAGACTTCGTCCATTCGGTCGTGCTCGCATTCCGTCGTACATCGCCTCCTGGCTCTCGTTATCTCAATCATCCTCTCGTCGCGATCTCCTTCAAACTGAATTCTAAGCTGGTAGAGAAACTTCACTAACTCTAATCTTATCTAACGAGTAGTAAACTAGTGAAAATAACAGAAATAAAACTGTTTTCAAGCCTAATTACGTATCATAATTCGTTCTTTATACCACCTAGAATTATTTTAATATACTATGTACCCCCCCCCCAAAAAAAGTTAAAATCGTTTCAGTTCTTAATTACCATCTAGGATAGTATTGTCACAACCTTTCATCCCTAGAAACTTCGCATCTTGAGTCTACCAAATTTCAGCCTTTCATCCCTAGAAACTTCGCATCTTGAGTCTACAAAATTTCATTCATTCCGAACCTAACTTTCTCTTCCACCAATGTCGAATAATTCTTTATATCCTTAGTGTGTTTTACATCTTGCGTTAAACGCACGCAACACATTTACATATAGCCTTTAAATGCAACAAAAATAAATAATAAATATATATGTAGGTTTTGATCAATACGACTCGTTCTCATTGACTTAGATGTTATTAATTATATTTGTCGTGTATACCTTAGCAGCTAGGAAGACAATTACACTCACGTGACAGGCCGCAGAAAGATGACCGGCTGTGCGGAGATAATGAAGTGGGATAGTAAGTCTTCCTTGGGTTTGGGGGAGTTTAAAGCGATTAAATCTAGGCGAGTGCGTAATTATTGGCCGGGAAGTTCTTTAAATGACAGATTTCATTCAAGGTTATTGAAAGATTAAAACAAAAAATAAAGGTTTAATTACAACAAAAACAAGATAAATATGGAAATATATACATAGGGATAAATTTAGAAATAATGTCGAGCTCAAAGGAAATAATAACTTAATGATTAAATAGACAATCGGGGGATAAATGTTCGACTTGGTCAGAAAGAAAAATAATGACAAAAGGAGATAATCTTCGGGACGGAGTATAAAGTGTGAAAATTCTTTTACCTTGTAGACCTCTTGGTGAGAAGGCGGGGGGGTGAAACCAAAACTCCGATTCTTATGGGATGAGATAATCTTGCGGCACGAGCGAAGTAATCTCAACGGCAGGATTATATTCCCTCGGGCACGAGTGAGGTAATCTTGAATACTGTGCGAATTACTCGTGAAAGGTCAGATGAGATATTCTTGAACTCGGGGCGAGATGCTCTTGGATGTGGGAATAAGTAATCTCGAACGAACGAGGGGCCGAAGTAATTTTGAAAACGGGATGAGATGAGTGGGTCGCACAATTCTCCGAAGAAATGCCGCTCCGCGAATTTGCCTATTGACTGTGGCCAAAATTCACGGTGATTAGTCTAGCCGACGAAACCTTCTAACTCCGAGGTTCGAGTCGAGACGAGGGGTGTGTATCCTCGCGTAAATCGAGCGGTACTCTCTCTCGAGTAACGGGAGATCTCAGGTTAAATACTCTGTTGGCTTGCTAGCTAGAAGGCTTCCAGGGCATGGCAGTCCCGAGGGAATATAGTGGCGCCGTTCTTCGTCTACCAAGACAAGATAAGGCCTTGGGAAGACGTTCGTTTAGGCGGCGAACATCGCCTCAAGTCGTGAGGGTTAGCTGAAGACTCGGGTCTGCGGGGAATTAGTATGTCTGCGGGGCATGGAGTTCTCGGTGAAGGCGTCTCAGCCGGCTTAAGCAAACACAGATTTGGACAGTCGCATTGGCTGTTCCCACGCGAGAAATTCTTACTTCCTTGCTTTTTGTAACTACGTGGCCTCTACTCGACGGAGAAAGGTGGGGAGGTCAAAGTTGTCCTTCGAGGTCCTCCCTTCCGAAAGGTGACCTTTTCTTGGAACGAATGGGAGATAAAAGGGCATCCCCTATCAAATTGGAAAGGGTCGTGTTTGGAGGGTACCAACGGATGGGTGCGTGGGATTCCTACCCTCCTTCGAACAGGTGCAGATAGTATAACTATCTGACTGAACCGAGTTGGGTAGTTGCTACAAGAGGGAATTTTAATTTAAGCCGTCACCAAGGCAAACCAATTAATGACTAAAGGATTTATTTTTATCCTGGGCCTCGGTTCTTCATTCGGTGCTAATGTATGTTAAAAAAAACCCCAATTGATACGGAAGTCACCAAGTCGATAAATGTAGATAAAAAAAATAATATTACATATACAAGGAAACCTAAACACAAAAAAAATCACATAAACAATCAGACAGGAAAAGGTTAGTGGAACGGAGCAAAAAAAAAGATAAATGTATAATATACATACATGAGCGTCAAATGATATACATAGAATATTGTCGAAGTGCGGCCAAGTGTACGGGAATATACGCACCTAGACTCTAAGGTAGGCTAAGCAAGGCAACAACTGTTATTGTTCTAAGAGTGCGATTTGAATAGATAGCTGCAGTTGCATGACCAAGCAATATTCCAAACACAACGACAAAAATAGATTTTAATACACACTAAATAAGAGGTACAGAATAAATATGGATTTATATAGGTACATTAATAAGAGGGAATAAGGTTCCGAATACTAATTGGATAACCAGGGATATTAAATGGTCATTTGGGGGATTTAGGCTAGTGAGCGATTTAGTTCTTTTGAACCTCGAGAGTAAAGCGGAGTGAACTTGGAGGGAGGTCTTGGTGACCTTGACTACGCATGAATGTAGCCGATAACCCAAAGAGGGCCTCTTGTCCTCAAGAGGTCACCGGACGAACTTCGAAGGGGGGAAGTGACTTCTTTAAACTGGGATCGAGCGAGCTTCCGGGCCTCTTGTCCTCAAAAGGTCACCTATCGAACTTTGAAAGGAGGGGGGGGGGTAGATGACTTCTCCAAACTCGGATTGAGCGAGTTATCGGGCCTCTTGTCCTCAAGAGGTCACCAGAAAAATTTCGGAGGATGGCTTCTCCAATCCTTGATCCGAAGGCGGTTGAGAAAGGCTAACGTTGCCTCAAGAGACTCTTCTCCCTGACCCGAAGATACGAGTGTGATGTCACCCTCTTCCGTGGCCTGCGACCGTCACTAAACACGTCGTTGAATCGAACTCTTTTCGGGGAAGCGTCGTCTAAGCGAATCTGTGGGTAATCCTTGGGAGAGTGCATATATACTCGGATTTCTCCAAAAATTGGGGGAGAGGGAGATAGGGGCCTTCTCGAACCCTCGTTATAGGCCGGGAAAACCAAGTGTGCCCTTACGGGAAAGATTAAAAGGCCGGGATCAGCGAGTCAGACGGAATGACCAGCGGCTGGAGCCATAAAAGTTGTTCGAAGCAAACCTACAAAATAGATGAGTAATTTCCCAACCCGGATCGGGAGGGGGGATTAAGACGGTGAGGACGTAGCCTTCATTTCAGCGTCATGCCTCGGTGTGAATTTCTCAGTGACCTGGTGGCAAGTCCAAAAAGGGTGAAGTCGGAGGGGAAGGGAAGTAAAGGCTCGCTTTCTCTCCCTAAGTAATAACTTAGGAGGTAGGGAAATACTATTATTTTAGCGGATCGCTCTACAAATATTTTCATATACTATCCGATTCGAGTTTTATAACAAGAGTACGCAGACTCCACAACCAAATATATTTACAAGGGGGAACATTTGAGAGCTAATAATGCTTACTCTAACTGGAAGGATCCTCCACGGGGTTCCTACTAAGACAGTCGGCTATGCAATTCTCAGTCCCTTCTATATACATAATTCGAAAATGATACTCTTGCAGGAGTAAGCTCCATCTCATTAGACGTCCATTTTGGCTCTTTGTTTTTTAACAAGGCTAGGGGACGATGATCCGTCTCTATAATAAATTATTTCTATATCAGATACATATGGAATTTGTGAATACTCCACACAATCGCGAGAAAAAAAAACGCATAGTTTTTTTTCTTGCGTCAGGAGCTTCCGGCTGGCGTAAGCAACATGCTGGCTTTCGCCATCCTCTCCATATTGGAGGAGTACTTATCCGATGCCGTCGTTGCTGGCGTCGGATAAAATGCCAAGGGGCTTGTTTTGATTCGGAAGCCTTAAGATGGCGGCTAATACAAGCTTGTCTTTTATCTGTTGAAAATGGGTGGTAGCTTTGAGGCTCCAGGCAAGGGGATCTGGCGGCTTTTTCTGCAGAAGGAGCAAAGGGAAGCCGCTAGGGAGGAAAAGTTTGGAACGAATCGTTGGTAAAATGACGTTGATCCCATGAAGGAGCGTAACTGCTTCTTCGTGTGCAGGAGGGGGATGCTAACGATGGCCTTTTTCTTCTCTTCTTGGGGCGCAATTTTATTTTCTCCGATGTGAAATCATAAATATTTGATAGTGCCGTATGCAAAATGGCACTAATTTGTGCCTATATTAAGTCCGTGCTCACGGAGTCTATTTAAGCTGGATTGAAGGGAGATCAGGTGTTGGTCCCAGGTGCAGGTGTCAACGTAAATGTTGTCAAAGTAAAAGGATACGCTATTCAACCCATCCAGTAATCGACGCATCATTCGAATATAGTTACTGCAAGCATTAACCAGTCCGAATAGAAGCCGCCAAAACTGCATGAATCCTTTTTCAGTGGGGAATGCAGTATATTCCCGGGCGTTTTCCTTAAGGGAGGGGGGGGGGCTGATAATAGGCTTTACATAGGTCTATTTCGAAAATAAATTTGGCCTCTTCGAATTGATGTAAATTTTGGTCTATAAAGGGGATTGGTTTGCTTCGAAAACGGTCACAGCATTGAACTTTCGAAAATCCACGCACATACGGAAGGACAGGTCAGATTTTTGAAGCATGAATATGGGGGAACAATAACCAGAGTTGGAGGGTTCAATATCACCAATTTCAAAAGTTTTTCTACTTCGGCGTTGTAAGCCTGGCATAAATGGATTGGTATGGGATAGGGTTTTGAACGAATGGGTCTTAGCGTTTTGAGCGTGATTGTGTGCTCAAAGTGAGTCGAACATCCTGGATTTTCGGAAATCACGTCTTGGAATTTATTTAACAGCTGTAATAATTGCATGTTTTGAGATGATAACAGTCGTGGGTGCAAATCTAGTTCATAGGCGGAATCTTCTGGAGGGCCGGGTAATGAGAGGAGAGGATAATCATTATCTTGCTCAACACACACGAGTTGTATTACGTTAAGGGAGGCGGAAAGGTAAGAGGATTCCATAACGACCTCCTCATCAAGGGCGACTATATTATTTATACAAGCGCGGCGGTGGTACCGCTTCAGCATGTTCACGTGGAACATCTAATTTCCAGAGGGGGTTTTAATCAGATAATCCACGGGGTCATGAGTCTCGAGGACGGGGAAGTGGCCTTTCCATTAGCTAAGGAGCTTATTCGTATCTGTGGAAAAAATGAGTAATACTTCATCACCGGGTCTAAATCGTCTTTCTTCTGAATTGACATCAAAATAGGTACGATATTTTTCTAGAGTTATTGGGTTGAGGAATAAGTTCTTGCGGTTTTATCAAATTTATTCATTACCATTATCAATTTTGGAAAAACTTCCTTTTTAATTGATAACAATATTCAATTTAATCAATGATGTATTCTCCGCTGTTATTTACGACTTCTTCCTAACAGTCAACTAGTTTTTCGATGCCTCTGCAATAAAAATCTTTGGATTTTGACTCAAAAAATTCGTCCAACCAGGTTCTTAATTCCACATCAGTATTGAACGAAACGCCGCGCAAATTGATGGAGAGCGATCAGAAAAGATGGAAATCCGATGGAGCCAAGTCTGGCGAATATGGAGGATGCTGTAGAATTTCCAAATTAAGCGTTTGAAAGGCGTCTTTTGTCATATTGGCAATGTGAGGACCAGCATTGTCGTATTGCAGAAGAACTCCATAACGTCGATGAGGTCGCTTTTCACGAAAGGCTTCGGTGAGTCGATACATTTGTTGAACGTATAGTTCTGAATTGACATTCTCGTTTTTTGCAAGGAGCTCATAAAGAATGATGCCTTCACAATCCCACCACACACACAGCATCGTCTTTCGTGGATGAAGTCCTTGCTTTAATCGCGGAAGTGTTTTTTTTATTGGGGCTAAGCCATTGTTTTCGATGGTTCATGTTGACATAAACACACCACATGTCGTCGCCAGTGATGATGCGGTAAAGAAATCTGTCCTTATATCCATGAGTAGCCTTGTGACAAGCAAGCAAACCTGCGGCAATCGTGGAGCGTTGAAGTTTGTTGCTTTCGCTGAAAGCATGTGGAAGCCATGCACTGAATTTTTAACTTTCCCCATCGAATGTAGGTGATTCACTACAGTTTTCTGATCACACGACAATTCTCTAGTCGATTGACGAGGATTTTCATGAAGAAGGTCGTTCAATTGATCTTCATCCAACTTAATGGGGCGACCAGAACGTTCTTCGTCATTAAGATTGAAATGACCGTTTTTGAAACGTGAAAACCACTATTGAGCTGTCCTCTCTGATAAAACATTTTCTCCGTACACGGCACAAATATCGCGACGAGCTTTGCCTACGTTTGCATTGTTCCCGTCTCGATTGAAAATGAATAACAACAAGTGTCGAAAATGTGCCTTTCTTTCAACTTGACATTCCATTTTGAGGGTACAGAACCAAAATTAAATTAACACAACTTTTAAATAAACCGCAATGACTTATTACTCAATTTCAAGAAGTAGCATAAGTAAAAGCCTAAAAGTTTACGCTGTTAAGAGACGTAGCCTAACTTTGTTATTGTTTCTTAATATGTGCACAAATCACGTCAACAAAACTTAAGTCAACACAACATTAAAAAAACTCAAGAACTTATTCCTCAGACTAATAGATCAGCGTTTGATAAGCGATGTCCGCATATTCTTCTTGGCGATTGCGGAGGTCCAATAAATAAGAATAGGAGATTTTATTTCTTCAACTAGATGGGAGTTTGCGAACAGCTCATTCAGGATGTTTATAGAGCCTCGTACATTTTGGCAATAGAGGAGCTCAAATGGTGCAAATCCCAGGGTGCGATAAGGGAATTCCCGGCAGGCAAATAGAGCAACGGGAAAGTATCGATGCCATTCTCGGGGCTGAGCATAGCAGAGCTTATTTAGTACGTCTTTCAAAGTCTCGTTTAACTTTTCACAGATCCCATTTGCAGAGGGTTGAAATGGGATAGTAAACAGAGGATTAACCGTCAGGAGCTTGCCGACGTACCCTATCAATTCTGAGTTAAATTGTCTTCTTCTGTCGGACAAGATCTCCTTTGGGATACCGACGCGGGAGAAAATAGAAATTAGGGCTTCTGCAAAGGTCACGCTTTCTATTTTCTTGAGGGGACTTGTCTTTGGAAATCACGTCTCGAAGTCGACGAGCTTGAGAACTTATATGTGTCCTTCGCTGGACAGTGGGTGAATTGAGCCGATAAGGTCAACGGCCAATCTGAAAAAGAGCTCCAAAATTACTGGGGTTGGGCGGGTGGTATACGCCCTTTTGCCGTCGTCCTCTGGCAAATATCACAAGCCTTGCAAAATTCGGGAATTTCCTTAGTAGCGCCGGGCCAAAAGAAGTACCGGAATATTCTTTGTTATGGCTGAAATGACCAGCCAACAGACCTTTGTGGGCGAGTTTGAAGACTTGGGGGATGTGAGATTGGGGATACATAAAGAGATGGGTTGCAAGGCTAAGCCCATCCGAACAGGCACGGTAAAGTAGTCCTTCCTAAATGAGATAAGAGACCTCCCTTTGTTCCCGGGCAGAGCCTTGTTTGTAAATCCTCGCTTTTTCCCAAACGGACAGAAGAGTTGCGCACTTTTTTGTGCTTGCGCAAATACCTCGCTGTGGAGTACTAAGAATTCCGGGTCATAGGGGGGCTCTAAGGGAACGAGAGACGCGGAATTCTTCTGAGCCTGGGCCCGGGTAATAACGGGCTGAACCACCGGATTAGAGGTTATTAGGAAGCTCTGGCCGACCAACACGGTGCAGAATTTGATCGGGACCGAGACTATTTCAGCCCATCCAGTAAAATACTGGCATTCTAAGTAGCATCGGACGAAGGAGAAACGATTTGCTCTTCCAATTAGTGGTGGGTCACAGCGTATTTATTAGGGTCAGGGTCTATTGAGGGAAGTAATTCTTCGCACACTACGATACAGGTACAACCAATGTCCCTTACGAGGGTGGACACCCTGCATCCATTGACGAATCCGTGTTCAAATTGTAATCCACCGAGGAAGCTCCTATAAAACAGAAGGTTCACCTGGTGTCCCGGGGAATTATTCGTCGAGAGAGTTGCGGGAGCTTCCGGGCGAGAAGGCGGAGAAGTTGGTAAGGCGCTGATCTGCTTAACTTGTTGGTTGGAAGGGGATCGGCAGTGTGGATTTGGGGGTAGTTAGGTCTTACGTGGCCCTCCGCGCCAGACGAAAAACAAACAATGGGCCTTTTTTGATACGCCGACGGGGGGGAGGGGATGGAAGAGTGGAAATAAGGGGCTTGATATCCCTCGGCTCAGACGGGAGAAGGTTCGTCGGTTTGAAGAGACCAGGGACCTTCATAAAATTTGGGAGCGCTCTTAGGGATGAACTAGGAGTTACTAGTCTCACTTCTAGGGTCTAGGGCATGGAGGATGTGAGTTCTTGTGTTCCTTTGGTTACAGGTTGTGACTGGCCGCAGACACATCTGCGTCTTCAATACATACTTTGAAAGTAGTGCATCGCCCATCTTTCATGAATGCGTGGATTTCCGGGGGCAGCGCCGCCATCAACTGCTCCCTAAGGAATAAATCGACGAGATACTCATATTCGTGGGTAATCTGGGTGGAGTCTGGCCAGAAATTAAAGTTTCTTTGCAGGTTGAAACTGAAGTGATGGAATGTCTGTCCATTCTGAATTCTGGCGTGACAGAATTTAGATCGATAAAATTCTGGGTTCATATTTACTGCCGATAGAAGTTCCGATTTAAGGGTGGAATAATCTATTGTTGCTTCGGCGGGAAGGAAAATAAAAATTTTTCGGAGTCGGGTATTGAGGAGGAAAAGCAACCTGGCGACACTGTCGGCCTGACTGTCTCAGTGATTGACCAAAAATATCTTTTCGAAATGCGTAAGGTAGGTGCCAAAATCTTCACTATCTTTGAAGACGTGCAACTTGACGGAGGGGAACTGTGGGGTTTCAGTACTTGAATGTAGGAAAAGGGTTTCTAGTTGACTGCAACTGAGTTCGCGTTCGTGTTGACGAACTCTTTCCTTTTCTTCCATCTCTAGCTGCTCTCTTACTCTTTTTTCTTCCCTTTCGTTTCTCTCTTCTTTTTGAACGTATGTAATTAAATCCTTGCCGGATAATCCTAAGGCTTCTCCCTGAATCTTAAGGCGTTCAAATAACGACATATTCTTAGCGTGAAAGTTCGTTTAACGGCTGCATGCGAAAACAACCTAGGATTACGCTCGTAGGGCTCTTGCGAAAGCAAACTTTTAAAGAAAAATCATCTCTTCCCCAATAGATTTCCTATACTGAACTGCAAAATAAAATTAATCCCTATACGATCATAGGAGACTCGAGTTTTTTAATACTACTCGGGGATTAACGTGATTTAGGGAGAGGTTCGTCTCTGAAACGGAGACACAAAAAGTAAAGTTAAGAACTTACAGTCTCAAGGGGCACACAAAATTAAAGATCGTTCCACTAACTTGAAAGTACTTAGAGATAAGAAAATCAGCAACTGATTGGGAAGGAGGAACTTTAAAAGACAAGGTATCTTTAAAAGTTCTTTAGAAAAAAGAAATCCACACCTGAGACCAGATTATTAATATATATATATATATATATATATATATATATATATATATATATATATATATAGAGAGAGAGAGAGAGAGAGAGAGAGAGAGAGAGAGAGAGAGAGAGAGAGAGAGAGAGATGTCGCGGTATCGTACATATATACTTTATCAGCTGTGAAGGCAATTACACTCACGTGGCAGGAGGCCGAAAGATGACTGGGTGTGCGGAGCTAATGAAGTGGGACAGTAAGTCTTCCCTGGGTTCGGGGGAGTTTAAAGCGATTAAATCTAGGCGAGTACGCAATTGTTGGCCGGGGAGTTCTTTTAATGCCAGGCTTCATTCAAAGTTATTAAAAGATTAAAACCCAAAATAAAGATTTAATTATAACAAAAAAGGAGATAAATATGGAAATATATACTTACATAGGGATAAATTGAGAAATAATGTCAGGCTCAAAGGAAATATTAATTCAATGATTAAAGAAAACAAATATTAAATCCCCTGCAAAAGTTAAATGTGCTGATTATACATTTATAATTTGCTCCTCTACACTTTAATCAAATATATTGTTTGAAAAATGCCTACTGGTGCATGTTTAAGCACTTTCACCTAATTACCTTTAAAAGAACTTAAAATAAAGAAACATCTCTAACTTAACACCCTAATTAAAAAAGTTTTCCAAAGCACCTCTTTTCCCCCTCTTTCCTATCTTATTGCCAAACGTGATGCCTCTGCTTTGAACCACGGGAAGAGATTAAATAATTTTATAAGGTGGTGACTAAGCGCGTTTAAATGACTGCCACACATTACACTATCATAGCTTCCTTTAATAGGAGAAAATAACTGATTCAATTTTCCTAAATTCTATCTCAATTCTTTCTAGTCAATGATCACGTAGATTACCTCTAATATGCGCGTTTTTGTTGCACACAAGTGCCAAAGCTCAATAGTAAGAGCAAATTGTATTTATATTGTGCATAAGCAAAATAAGGGTTAATCTTGCTTGAGAGAAATAGAGAGAGAGATAGAGAAGAGATAAAAGAGAGAGAGAGCGATAGAAAGAGAGAGAAAAGAAGAGATAGAAAGAGAGAGAGAGCAAAGGAGCTAAAACGAGAAATGGAAAGAGAGAGGTAAGTGGGAGCGAAACAGAGTGTAGGAGAGCTAGAAAGAGAGGGTAAGAATAAGAGAAAGAGAGCTTATGTTAAATAAAGAAAGAAAGAAATAAAAAGGAAGAGAGACTCAGTGATCAACAACGTGAGAGAGACAAAAGCACATAAAGAGAAAGACGCCTAGACAAAGAGAAAGAGAGACAAACAGCCATAGGGATAGAGAGCCATACATAGACACATAGAGAGAAGGAAATAATAAGTGAGAGAGATCACACACACATACTAACACCCACAGAGAGAACGAGTCCGTACCGAAAAGTAACACGCTGAAAAGATAGAGAGACTGACACACATTCAGACACAGACTGAAAAATCAGACACACAGAGATACCAAGCACGTCACATACAGAGACAAAAAAATGTGACACAGACTGAGAAATATGCATAGACAGTGAGAAAGAGGCAGGTAGAGAGACAGAGACATAGAGACAGATTAAAAAAAACAGATAGAGCATGAAACACTTAAATAGACAAACATAGGCAGAAATACAAACAGAGAGAAACAGTGAGGGAGACAGAGAGAGAGCGAGAGACAAATTGACACAAATAATGAGAAGGAGAGAAACACAGCGAGATACACACACAGAGACACGGAGAGAGACAGAGAGAGAGAGAGAGGGGAGGAGAGAGACAAATTGATACAGAGCATCAGACAGTAGACATGTACAAGAGAAACAAAAAGACAGATAGAGGGAGGCATAGAGACTCAAAGAGAAAATCAGAGATCCAAAAAGAGACCTCGAAAAACATTGAGAGAAATAGACACAGGAGAAACAAACAGAGACAGAGAGACACGGTGTGGAAGCTTGTAACTCAATACGCGCCTTTTCACACAGAATTTCTCTGGTCGAGACCAATTAAAGCAGCCGTGTTTAACTTGGGATGCTTTATCCCCGTCTTCTCCCCAGTTTGATAACGTTGTCCCGCTTCAAGAGGGCGGCCCTGTAAATTCTCTCCATCTTGGGGTAGAAGGAAATCGCTCTCATTTCCCGTTCACCTCGTCGATGCCCAAGATTATCAAGTTTCATGTTTGCTCAAGCCAGGTCTAATATCCCTTGAGAATCTCGCTTAATTCCCTTCGTCTCGTTGATCCCCAAGATTATCAAGGTTCATGTTTGCATAAACGGCCCCTCCGATATCCCCTTTGGAGTCCATCGTGCGCAGAGTCCTCTCTCAACCATGATTCTGGCTCCTATTTAAGGTGATGTCTTCAAATCATCAGCAGATAGAGAGAACCCAGCTGCTTGCCGTCCAGACCTTAGTGTGTCTCCCATTAAGTGCTCCCTTCGCCCTTGTGATCTCGTCAGCAGATCATCTCCGTGTAATCTGCCTAGATCATAGGAAGATTACGGAAACCCGTTTATACCCATAAAGAGAGTCCTGGGTTTCTCTCGTCTCACTACATTGATTGAGACTTCCTGCCGTCCGCAAACGAATCTCTGCGGACGAATCGCAGACAAACCGCGCGGACTTTGCACATCAACTTGCGGTATGGCACCTTATCAAAGGCCTTTTGAAAGTCCAGGCATCAGATGTCCATAGCCCGACCACGATCGTGCTCAGCCAAAATACCGTGAAGGAATTTTAGTAGATTCGTGAGACACGATAGGTTCCTGAAAACCCCGAGTTGGGAATCCAGAATCAAGTTGTTTATTTCTATGTGCTTGCCTATTTTTTCTGCTAGCATGCTCTCTAACATTTTGTCCACAACAGAGGTCAAACTTATAGGCAGCTAATTACCGGGATTTTTGCGCTCTCCCTTCTTTAACACGGGAGTAACATCCGCCGTACTCAAGTCCTCTGGTAAAACCCAGGTTTCTAACGATTCGTTAAAGATCGCAGTAAATTTGGAGCAACCTCACCGCTCACTTCACAAGGGACTCTAAGGAGAAAGTCATCTGGTCATGGAGAATTGTACGAGTTAAGGTTCTTAATTCTAGCCTACACTTCTTCATCATCTTATATTATCTCGCTTAGGTTTTCCTCTTCATTGAGCTACATTCCCGGCCTCGGAGTGGGACCATCTTCTTCCTTTGTAAACAGAGAGATGAATTAGTCGTTAAACACGTTAGTGATAGCCAGACTCGACTTTTGCAATGTGCCCCAACATCATCTCTTAGAAGACCTATGCGCTGGCGGATTGGTTTATACTTATTTGCCTTCAGGAAGAATTATTTTGCGTTCTATTTGCAGAGGGATGCGACCCGAAGTTACTCGTTGCGTTTAGCTTGGTGCACTAATGTTTTAACAATTCTAATATTTTGTCTATACTGCATGATATTCTCGTTGGTACCAATAATTCTCCAATTAGTGTAGCTCCTTTTTCTATTGCGAAATGCTGAAGCAATGCTGCGATTGAACCATTTAGTTTAAACAGAATTTTCATTCACCTCTTGTTGGGGAACAAACCTGGACTGCTGCTTCATGAAGCGATCTTTGAATCTCAGCCAGTTGGCTGAGGCACTTTCACCCCTTACAGGTTCAGTCGGATTATCGCATCTCGTAGACCGTTGAAGTTGGTGCGGCGGTAATCGTGTTTGTAGGCAACACCGCGAGAGTGACTGCCGCAGGGAGCAGGTATGGTGAATAAGACTATTCAGTTATCGCAAACACCTAGACATTCACCCACGCTCAATCCAGAGACCGACCATATCATCCTCAATGGTAAACACCAAGTCCAACAATTTGTCACCTCTCGTCGGCCAATCAACCCACTGTGTCAAGTGGTTATTGTCACCGAAGTCGATGAGTCGTCTCCACTCCCAGTGGCACGAGCTATCAACCAAGTCAACTCTACGACAGTTAAAATCGCCCATAATCAGGCTTAAGCGATTTTCCACCAATTCGGCAAGTTTAGCTTACAAGTTCGAGTACGATTCCTCGGGCTAACTTTGCGTCCGGTATACCACCACAAGTCGATATGGAGATGCCAAGATCTATGTCTACTTCTAGTATCTCGTGGACACATCTACCACTGCAATCAACCGCAGAAAAGCAGTTACAGACTTATAACAATAAGCAGACACCTTCTCGATTGGGTCTATCGCGGTGGGACTACGTATAACCGGGAATCATATACTCACCCTTCAAATCTCGAGTGACAGTATGAAGCCAGGTTTCTACGATGGTAACTACGTCTATTTGGGGGTCACCGGACAATACGACCACAAGGTCGCCTCACTTATTTCGTATCGACCTGTCATTAAGGCATAGGCATTTAAGGGAACGCGAGCTATTCCTCACGTCCCGTACCCTTAGGTGTTTCCCTGTGGTACGGTCAAGTTCTTGTATCCTAAATCGGGCACAGCACCTCGAGCAACAACGGAGATGCAAAGACCCTTTCCGTGGGGACCCAAATCTTCTCTGCCACTAGAAGGTTCCATAATTCACCCCTCCCCCGTTTGATATAAAGCATGTTCGTCAGAAACGGGCGCACCACCGTTTATCTCCCTAAACTCCAACCCTGATGGGGCCTAGTTCTTTCTCCGCGGCAGAGTTCTCTATACTCCCGTCCGCTCGAGGTGCGTTGGGTTTAGCAGTGACGGGGGCCTTCAGGCCTATCCATCTTGATCCTAGCCCTGTTCTGTTCCTCAAGCTCTCTACCGGTAATGTTCGTGCCGCCCTCATCAGCCAGAAGGCGTTCTGGTCGATGAGATCGGCTAGATCCCTTTTACCTCGGCTAATGAGATGTACACCATCCTCTATGTTTCCTAGTTGCATGCACTTCGCAAATTTTCGGGGTACAATCCCTACTAACAATCCCCGGTCGGTCTTAGCGCGAAGATCATCCGCAATTACTATTGCGTCATCCGGATGGCTTCAGTCTTACCGACCCTTCCTTCTCTGGAGAAGAGATCGTTCCCACTCACCATTGAAGCGAGTACTGAGTTCCTGGATGGAATCTTCACCTTCTCGACCTCCCACCTGAGTGCCTCGTTGGCCCGACACAAAAAGCATCGGACCTCTTATCGGGATCCATAGCTTTCTTCAAGGTGGCTCTCTAGGCTACGGGCCTGAGAGTCCCCCACCACAACGCCTTGCACTTCCCCATTTAACCGCAGTGCAAATTGACTTAGATGCGTTGCTTTGTTCTTCGTGGTCCCGGAGCCCGACTTACTTTTTATCTATGTGCACCCCAAGCGTGTTGCTGATTCGCTCGGGGCTGCTCGAGCAACTCCCTTTCCATGTCCTTTCTTTTCTTTTTATCTTCTTTTGCTTTTTGAGGTTTAGACCCGGTTCCCACTCCCTATACCCGAGAGTGACACCCGAGAGTGTCACCGATTCATCCGTGGCTGATTCAGTAACTCACCTTCAATTCCCTTTTCTTCTGTTTCATCCATCTTCCTCATTTTGTCGATTACAGGAGCCCTACCAGAGGTTGAAACCTGCTTCCCAGCATCTAACCTCTTAGCCCAGGTGGTGGTTCTTTCACCTATGTCAGACTATGCTGGGTTCCTGTCGGGCGAAGTCGACGGAGCCACAACGTCTGCATAACTTAGGTTGGCATCAAAATTTTTCCCGCCATTCCCCCTGGTAGTCATCAACGGATCTTTAGGGCAAACAGCAACCTGGCTGAGGTCACCACCCGCGCTTTGACCCCTTTCCGCTTTTACTTCATTCCTCTCTTCCTCCCCAGAGCAAACTGTACCAACCCTTCCTTGCCCAGATCTATCTCTGTATCTCTCCTACAGTCTCTCGCACTTCCCCCGTAGAAGTCGCTAAATGAGGCTTCTGCTAGTAGATGGAACGACCCAGGGCCAAGTCGGATGGCAGAGTCGAAATCTCCAGGGTGAATAACCCTATGTTCCATAATCATATGAGACATTTCGTTGCTCTAAATGGGAACAATTAAACTTTAATCCTTTTTTTAAAAAGCAACGCATAGACCTGGCCCTTTGCCTCAGATAAAAAGACATAGAGAGTAAGACACGGAGAAACAGAGATACAGACGCATAGTGAAAAAGAGAGAGTAAGGCAGAGACACACCAAAGACAAAAATAGACAATAAGAGAGACACACGGTGACAGAGAAAGACAAACATATAGAACTAGTAGCAGATAAAGATAAAGAGACACCGAGAAAAAGAAAGAAAAAGAAAAAGAGAGAACGAAAGAAAAAGAAAGTGAGAGAAAGACGGAGAGTCACAAGGAGTCACAAGGAAAATGAGTACCTCAAAGAACATTGCTGACCATACCGTAGAGGTACTATTTTGGGAAAGCCCCTAACCTATAGATAAGAGAAAGCATAGCATAGATGAAGGTTCTCCCTGCCCATCTCTCCCACCCGCATTTGCGGGCCAGAAAGAGGAAACGATACCTTAATATACTGTGAATAAGAACACAATCAGGACATTTTTATAGAAAAGTTGAAACCTATCTACTTGCCTCTAATCTATAATCTATACCAACGTATTACCATCTAGGTAGGTGTATGGATTATCTCGTCAAGTCGAGATTTGAACTGTTCGACTGACGCACAGTTCACCACTTCTGGCTGTAGACGGTTCCACGTTCCGCAGATTTTGTACGAGAAGTTGCCACAAATGCTAGTATGGAATTGCGGTAATTCCAGTAGTTACGTGTAGCATTTGCGTTCGACGTGAACAGCCTCCTGTGATCTACGTTTTTTTCAACTTGTACAGGGTGCGACAGAAACGATTGAGCAGTTTTAAGGAGTTATAAAAAGTAAGGGGGGTATATAGAGACGGTACGCGCCATATTTGGGGTTACATTCTCGAGGGGAGCCCCGGGGGCTTTTCCCAGGGGAGTGAACCATTCCTCGGAAACTGGCAAGGGGACACCTCCCTCATCCCGAGCATTGACTCCTCAAAACTGCTCAATCGGTTCTGCCGCACCCTGTATTATCTTAAAAGTTTCAATCAGCTGGCCTCTTAGCCTATGCTGCTAACTTTTATGGCTAAGAGAAGGGATAATTTTTTGCGGCTCTGGCCTGTACCATTTCCAGCCGTTTAATGTCCTTCCTCAGGGTTCGGGACCAGAACTGTATGGCTTATTCAAGGTGCTGCCGGACTAGAAAGTTGTACAGAGCGAGAACAATCTGCTTATTTCGAAAACTAAAATGCCTCTTTATGTACCCTAGCATTCGCTGGGACTTCTTTTCCACCTGGAGGCACTGATTGGAGAACTTTAGGTCACTGCTGAATAGCACGCATAAATCTTTCTCAAAGTTAGTGGTATCTGCCACCTCTCGGACCACTCACCTATCCTGAGAAGGCTATTTCGCAGGCGTTCCACTCCTTCTTTCAAGCTCACACTACCTCCTAACTTGCTCTTGGGCGAACTTGGCTATCGAGCATAGTAGTCCTTCATCTATTTCTTTGATGTAGACGATTAACAATCGAGGCCCGAACACTGAGCCCTGGGGCACCCCGCTACTGACCAGGGCCCATTGCGTGGCTATCCCGTTGATATTTACTCGCTGCGTCCATCCTGAGAGCCAGCTTTCTATCCATTAGGCTACCTTGCCAGTAATGCGAATGGCGCAGACCTTATTTATCAATCTGCGTCGTGTTACTTTATTGAAGGCTTTTTGAAAGGGCGAGAATAAAGAGATACA